>BQNB010087560.1:9622-27894 GCA_026074375.1 Tanacetum coccineum
CTTTCATGTCAGCTTCGGGTAAGTCTCTGAAGCGCTCTCTAAGGGGAGCTTGTAGAGCTATTTGTACCGCCTCTTTGACATTTTTACAGACAGCTTTATCAATCTTATGAGGCAGATCCCTTAGCTCCAAAGTGAAGACCCTAGATCTGAGATTTTGAGTCGTGTTATCAAGATTCTTGCTCTTTTGCTCAAAAACAGCGAATTTCTGCTCAAGTGCTGTGACACGCGCAACTAACTCAGAATCTGTTGTGCTTTGTTGTTATGGTGGAGGTGGAAGTGGACGGGTTGTTGTTGTAGTTGATGTTGTTGCTATAAAGACTAGTGTTTGAGTGGTAGATGGTGCGGGTTTAGGAGGTGAGAGATCAATCACGGGTGTGGACATTGGTGGAACCGAGGAAGACGCTTGATAAATTAGAACAGTGACCATGGAGACCACTTCTGCTTCCACATTGAGTTTTCCCGGTTCATCTTTAGTGGATTTATCATTAAAGAACTGATCCCCAATTGTATATGCATCCTCCAGATTCTTCATTGAAGAGAGAGTCCCAGTTGAGCTTGGAGGATCCTCTAAGATGACATGTTCATCAGCTGGGAATTTCAGGCTTTCATGAACTTTGGGGTACGCATTAGCCATAAACTCATCGTGCGTGGGCTCAGGGTCTGGTCCAGTAAGAGCCATACGACTTTCCCTAGGGTCTGGTTCAGCCTGATCTTTGTCCATCGTGTTATCATCAGGTGGGGGTCGAGACTCGAGAGTTTTACCAGGGTCTGATCCAGCCTGGATTTTGTCAATCTCAGCTGTCTTGTCTTTTATATTTACCTCCTCCGTCACATCATCACCTTGTTCATCACCAAACTGCATAATCTAAGTACCACCTCCACTGTTTGTCCTATCGGTATCAGCACCTGTTTCAGCATCTACAGGAGACGAAGAATCACGAACTATATTCGCCGATGTGTCGTCATGTGGTTGTGCAGAGGGTCCAGTTGATACCTCTTTAGTAGCTGGAGTCCGCCTCTAGAATATGAACTGATCCGTAGTGCTTCTCCTCTTTGGTGTGTGCAGAGCTAACAGTGAGTGGGCAGCTTGTTCTTTAGTAACAATAGCTTTACCCTTGCCTTCAACTACAGGAAGTGGTCGGGTGGCCTCTGCAACAGTTCACGAATCGCCACACCTCCAACATGTGCATGACCCTATGCCTGAAATGATTCTAGACTCATCTGAATAGCACGTTCCATATCATATTCTTCACCTTTACCTTCTTGTTCGGGCTCAGTTTCAGGTTCATGTTGAGTTGGTTCTTCATCTGGTTCATCAACCAGCTGGAAAGAGCTCTTCACGTTATGAAATTTTGCAACTTTACCCTTGCCGACCTTTTGTAGAGGTGTAGCTTTGGTTGACTTCTCTTTAGCAGGCTTCGGCTTGGGTGGATTAGCAGTAGAGGGCTTGGATGGTTTTTCCTTGGCAGGCTTAGGTTTTGATGCAGGTGCTGGTTTGCTTGACTTCTCTGTAGCAGACTTTGACTTGGGTTGCTTGGCACTTGTAGTCTTCTTCTTTCCTTCCTTTTTGGCTGCAACTTTCTGATCATGCTTTACGACCATTTCCAAATAAGCATTGTAGTATGGTGCATTCCTGATATTGTTCGAGATTAGCTCGTTGGGAATTGGCATTCCAAAGACTTCATCCTCTTCGCCTTTGGAAACGAATTTGAGATTACCAAGTCTAAGGTCTTCTTCAGCAAGATGAAACGGAGATGCTAATCTTTGGTAAATATTGTGAATTCTTCCCAAGTGACAAATAATGAGCTTCATGAATCGACAATAAGGAATAACGTGAGGCTTGTCTTTCTTGCCCTTCTTAGTGGGACTGCCCAGATTGGCCTTATTAGTAAGAAAGGTTTGCATAGCTTGCACAAACTCTTCCCACACAAGTTCAGCATAGTCAACATTAGTACTTGTAATAATTCCCCAAAGCATCTGAAGAACTAGATATCTGGGCCTATCATGCCTAGAAGTCTTGCCTATGAGACATTGGTTGATCATAGACAATATTGCTCTCCAGAGCTGATACAGGTGATTCACCGCCATACTTGACACAAAGTGAATAACCTGTGGATAACCCAGCTCATTCACGAAGTCCATAATTGCATCACCTGACGGAGGTGACACAAACGGGTGAGCTTGATCAATGGGTGTTATCTCCAAAGCTTCCCTCAGAAGGTTTGCATACAGTGTGAACCAGTTTTATCCAGCTGAAATTGGTAAGTCCCAGCTTTTTCCACATAAGTAAGGGTATTCCAAAACTAATGAACGTAGATAGCAGGAATAGAAGCTGAAGCAGTAAATGCTCTGAAGAAGTTTATGTTTTGCAGGATGTCCACAACAATCTGAAAGATTAGGTTCTTTTGCCTCTTTTGAAGATCCAAGACATGGTTGATCTTTCCGATAGGCACCCACGCAGCAAAAGGAAGGATCTGATCATCAGATCTTATGGGAGCAGGAGCAGGAGCAGGAATATTCTCATCAGCCATATTGTCTGCATAATGACATCAACAAAGACAGGCAGACATGACATGTATTGAGGTTAGATGAGAACATTAGTTAGGATGATTGACATGCTTCGATTGATTATGGTGAGATTAAGATAACGTTGGTCAAGGATATCCGATGAACACATACAAGTTAACAAGTCCCGGATGGGTGTTAATGAGGTAATTGTGCCTTTGGATTAGGCCTTAAGAGGGTATTGGGACTAATGGGCCAAAAACTTTGAGATTCTGGCCCAAACCGCTACCCACTAGACACCAAACCGCTATGAGGAGAGTTAATCAAACTGCTGTGAAGGTAAATGATCAAACCGCTATGTAGTGGAATGATCAAACCGCCACGACCAAACAGCTACGGATTAAATATTTATTTTAATCAAACCGCTATGACCAAACAACTACGAATATTATATTCATTTTTAATCAAACCGCTATGACCAAACTGCTACGAATATTATATACATTTTAATCAAATCGCCATGACCAAACAGCTACGAATATTATATTCATTTTAATCAAACCGCTACCAATTACGAAAAAATTAAAATAGCGGTTTGGATTATTTTAATAATAAAAATAATCTTCATCAAACCACTACCTTATAGCGGTTTGCCTGCTAAAAATAAAATATTCATTTATAATCAAACCGCTATCAGGCATAATTAAGCAAACCGCTATCAAGCAACTAAAAGCAAACAACTATCAAGAATTTTAAAGCAAATCGCTATCAAGACTATTAGTGCAAACCGCTATCAAGAGGTATTCCTAACTGGCAAACCTCTACGAAGAACACAAAGCATACGTTCAATTTTCTTGCAACCTTTCCATTCTAAATGCAATCCAATGTAACCTAAGACCTTCTAATTTACAAGCAACTCAGTTTAATCATTCAAAGCCTTAACATATCATTTAATTCGAGCTTTGAGCAACCTTTTAAGCCTTAAGCTTTTGTGAAATTTATCGGGAGCATGCAAGCTTTCTTTGTTACCCTAAACACAACTTAGTACTAGCAAACACAAACATTCATACTTACAACAATAACTTCGAGCCACTGTTTGACTTGTGAAAGTCAAACCTTATGCGAAAAACATCAAATCATGCAATGTATTGTAAGAGGGTCTCCAATAAACATCAAACCTTCTTTATCTCAACCTAATGATTAAATCCCAACAACAAAAAATATCTTCAAACACACATACTCATTTTGGTAAAAAAACGCATACAAGACTATTCAAATCACACAAATGTAATTGATTAAAGTTAATCCAAGCATGATCGAGTAATCACCACCTAAATCCGCACCTATCCCTCTAATCAATTCACAATTACACACAACATTCAGAGTTTAGATTAAAACCTAGGTCGAATCCAGAGATTGACGCTATTTGAATGTGTTTTAAGTTAATTCCTTTTAGCAAAACGATCTATAACAGATATAGAACACGATGTAATGTTTACCTTAGTGAATACAACATAGGAAATTGAGGAGAGGATGGTGGCGATTCGATGTAGCGGTTTGCGAAAGAGAGTGTATGTTTTTTTGTGTTTGGCCAAAAATTGAAAGTTTGACCAGACTATCAAACCGCTACCTATTTATATTGTAGGTTTGGAGATTGGTAGTTTTGATCCCCTAAGGTTTTCTAGGGTAAACTAGTTTGAAGATTGACATCTTCAGTCCTTATAGATTAATAGAGCTAGAAAACAGTTAGCATATTGCACATAAGACCCTAAACTCTTTAACTAATGACAATTTTGGCCCTTTGAGTTAAAAATAATTAACTCCCCCTCAAATTATAACCCTGTATTACTACAAAACCTTTTCCATTAATTGTATGATGTGATCTAGAAACCCGTCTGATGCAATAAACTTGAAATTACTCTCCCCCTCAAACAATGACCCGTTTTCTATTTAAAGAGCTGTAGTCGTTGTTTGAGTTAAAAAGTTTATTTTGAAAGAAAAAAAACCAATTAGATGAATTTACAACATCACCTTTTCACCGTGATTAACACAAATAATTTTTGAAGAATCAATTAAGAAGAAAATTATTTGGTTATAAAAGGAAGACTTCTCTTCCAGTTAAGAAAGAATGCACTGAAACGTACATTAATCCTTGGATGCACGGATATTAAGTAATCTGTGCCCAGGAAAAATTAATTACCCGTTGTTAGGAACAACTGTCTTTTTGGCGACATGCTTTCCTCAAATTAAAAAGCGGGTTCCAGTCAGAAATAACTGTAAACCATTAAGACATGTTTTAAAACAGTTTGAACTTCCGCTCGAACTTCATTTAAAGGCCCGTGTCATTATTGAATGACATTTCTAGGTCTGTAAATGTTATCGATTTACAGAAGACATGTCTTGAAAAATATTTTTGGTATTTTCTATTTTTTTAATTTTTATGGTTTTTATAGGTTTTATATTTTTGTATTTTGTTTTTGTGTTTAAATATATATACAAATATACATAGGATATATGAAGACCATCCTTTACTCCTCTTCTCCTTCCTGAAGATGTTTAAGGGTTTCTGGAGTCATACTCTTCATACCAAGACGCGAGAGTAGAAATTCGAACCGCTCTCTCGGTAATGCCTTGGTGAATATGTCCACAAGCTGATAATTCTTCGTCATGAAGTATAATTCAACCACACCTTTTTTAACCTGCTCTCAAATGAAATGATGACGTATGTCAATGTGCTTGGATCGGGAGTGCTAGACATTGTTATAGCAGAGAGCATTAGCACCGCGGTTGTCACAATACAGAGGAATCTTGTTGAAGGCAAAACCGTAGTCCGAAAGCTGTGATCTCATCCAAAGTATCTGAGCACAACATCCAGACATGGCAATGTATTCAGCCTCTATGGTGGAAATCGCAGTGCTCTTTTGTTTCTTTGATGACCAGCTAACTAATTTATCTCCAAAGAACTGAGCACTTCCTGACGTGCTTCTTCTTGTATCTTGACAACCTGCATGGTCCGCATCTGCATAGGCCGTTAGTGCCATAGCGGTGTCTTTCGAATACCAAAGACCCCAATTAATGGTTCCTTTGAGATACCGAAAGACCCATTTTAGTGCTTCAAGGTGCTTTTTGGTAGGCGATGCCTGATACCTAGCATAAATGCATACTGCAAATACAAGGTCGGGTTTGCTACCAGTGAGGTACATTAGGGAGCTGACCATACTCTAAAACCGAGTCTGGTCAACTAGAATCCATAAGGGGTCCTCATCCAGTTTAAGTCGATCCACCATGGGTGTATCAACAGGGTCACATGAATCCATCCCAAATTTCTTTAATATTTATAGAGCAAATTTTGATTGATTAATAAAAATGCCTTTGGGACTTTGAGAAACTTGTAATCCTAGGAAAAAAGACATTTTTCCCATCATTGACATTTGGAATTTTGAACTCATCTCATTGGAAAATATGTCACATTATTTAGGGTCGGTCGAGGCAAATATGATGTCATCTACATATATTTGAACAAGAAGAATATGTTTGCCTGTTTTCCGAGTGAATAATGTCGGGCAACTGCACCTTTGGAAAACTTGTTGTCCAGAAGAAACCGTGACAAAGTGTCATACCATGCCTGAGGTGCTTGCCTTAAACCATACAGAGCCTTCTTTAGACGATAAACATATGTCGGATGATCTGGATCAATAAAACCCTCTGGTTGACAAACATAGACTTCCTCCTTCAACTCGCCATTAAGGAATGCTGTCTTGACATCCATTTAATAGATAGTCATGTTCTTATTGGCGGCATTAGCTATGAAGATTCTTATAGCCTCGATGCGTGCAACCGGTGCAAAGGATTCCTCTAAGTCAATACCCTCCTCTTGTCGATATCCCCTGGCCACCAACCTAGCCTTGTTTTTCAGAACATCACCGTACTCATCAAGCTTAACTTTGTACATCCACTCGAGAGCAATAATCATGACACAGTCTGGTCATGGTACTAATTCCCATACTTGAAGTCAATCAAATTCATGAATCTCATCTTGCATGGCTTGAAACCAGTAATCTTCAGTTATGGCAGATTTGAAGTTCTTTGGTTCGACTTTAGACAATACAGAGTTATACAAGCACCACAAGGCATCAGTTGCAAGTTGTTTTCTGGTAGATACCGGTCGAGAGGGATTACCAATGACATTATCAAGCGAGTGATCCTTACTTCATTTCCCGAGATGATGATGTGGTTGATATACATGAGTTTAGTCCGCTGAACTGACATCCCCAGATGATGATGCTTCAGAACTAGGATCCGATGCAAACATGTTTACGAAGGGATTGTTGTCAACATGAGCAAAAGGATTGTCTTCAATGATAGTAGATCCAGCAGCAACACCTTGATGTGAACTTGGAGATTGTAATGCCAAAGATGACGGTGAATGACTTGGAGAAGGTGCATCTTGATCAATGGTAGTAGAAGAAGGTGTACCGGCTGAATTGACTGGAATTGGAACTGCTAGAGCAGGAGAGATCGGTCTTTTAACACGTGGAGGTTCGAGGTATTCATTAAACATCGTTTGGAATAAGATCTCCAACTCTTTATTTGTTGGGGAGGGGGGTACATAAGGTGCTGCAGGGACCAGATTAGGTACAAGCCCTAAACTTATCTTTCTAGGCGTTAGAAATGTAGGTACGGGTCCTGTATTGAGTTGCACAGGAGCCATTAGCTCAGACAGCTCATCGAATTAAACGTGAATAGTTTCCATGATTTTTCGGGTTCTTTTGTTGTAGATTAGATAACCCTTCCTGCTGGGAGCATAACCAACGAAAATTCTAATATCAGCTGTTGGTTGCAATTTTACAAGATCCTCGCTGTCATTTGTAGGGTAACAAAGAGCACCAAAGACTCAGAAAAAAGTAAGGTCAGGCTTCTTATCATGCACCAGCTCGTAAGGGGTTTTGTTATGACTAGTATGTATGAGGGAACGATTTTGGGTGTAACAAGCAGTAACAACAGCTTCTCCCCATAGAAACATCAGAGCCTTGGAAAATATCAGCATTGTCCTAGTAGCCTCCACAAGAGTATGATTCTGTCTTTCAACAACGCCGTTCTGCTGTGGAGACCTTAGAACTTTTTTTTGGTGAAAAATGCTGACACTTTCATAATATTTAGTTAGAATTTGATTGACAAATTCGGTGCCATTATCGGTACGGATGTATCTGACAGTTTTGTTGAGACCGACTTGTATTTGCTTCAGAAAGTTGATGACAAACTCTGGGGTTTCATCTTTCGATCTCAAAAACTTGACCTAAGTAAACCTAGAATAGTCATCAACGATGACTAAGATGTATTTCTTCCCATTAATTTTTTGCACTCGCATAGGTCTGCATAAGTCTATATGTAGGGTATTAAGAAATTCCAAGTTGATGTTTTCAGCTTTGGGTGTGTGGGTATGCTTTTTGCTCTTTCCTAGTTGACATGCGGAGCAAAGATGATATTTTTCAAACTTCAATCTAGGTAAACCTCTTACTAAATCCTTTCTTGCAAGGTCATTGATGGTACCGAAGTTCAAGTGGTTTAAACGACGATGCCATAACCATGATTTGTTCTTGGAGGCTTTGGACAACAAGCAGATTGGGGAGGACTTCATCATATCTTCAACCGAGATAGTGTACAAGTTAGAACCATGTGAACCTTTGATTAATTCAACACCATCTGTATCTCGAACATAACATGAATGCTTCCTGAATGCAACTTCAAGATCAGAGTCACAAAATTGTCCGATAGAAAACAAATTGTGTCCCAGTCCTTCCACATAGTATACCCTGGAGATCACACTGTCACCAATCACGTAGTCTCCATAACCCATGATAGCACCAAAGTGGTCATTCCCGAATCTAACTGTCCCGATGAACTTTTTCATGAAATTCATGAGCCGTAAGCGATCTCCCGTCATATGTTTTGAGCAGCCTGAGTCCAAATACCAAAGGACAATCTGTACGACCTGCATTTGAAAACAGACAAAGATGGAGAGTTTGAAAAAATGGATCCCTAATTTTTGTTGGGTTCCTGTTGGTTAGCAGAAGCAACAGTAGAATTCAGAGGGGCATCAATTGCCTTATTTTCAGTTGGAGTTGGAATGCTAGTGGGAATTCCCTTGTACTGTTTGGTTCTATGTTGGTATCTAGTTAACGGTTTCTGAGATGTATGACTTATTTTCTCAGTTATCACAATTTTACTAGTACTAACATTTTCAGTTTGCTTAGCAGGCACTACTTTGGATTTAGTGAGCCTAGTTAAAGGGCACTGTTCTCCTAAAGTGAATTTCCTTCATGTGGGCTTCCATTGATAACCTATATTGGTAAGTAGTTTTCCTGTTGCTTTCCAAACTTGCTTAACTTGCTTGGGTTTCTAAACCTGCTTAACTTTGCTTATACAATTCTTAACAAAGGGAGATGCATTCACATAATTTAAATAATTAACCACACACATATCATGATTTGCCAAAATAAATCATTTGTTACATGTGTTGCAAACAGAACGAGAATTCGAATTAATTACAGTACGCTTAGAGCTAATACTAGAATCAACACGATTCATGGTTTTCAAATTAGACTTATTGGTCCTAGGGTGCTCTTCTACTTTCTTATGGTGGACACTTTTAGCTGGCAAGATCCTATTTTTCTTGGCATTGCTCCTAGGTTTTGATCTGCTAGCGTCAGTGCAACTGTTTACTCCTGTAGAAGGAATCACAAGGACATTAGTCTTCTGAATGTTCAGTCGTTCTACATGTGTGTGTGTGTTATTATTTAACGTTTCACATTGGTCCTCAAAAGTAACTTGCTTTTTCCTAGTTAAAGGGGTAGAGGCATGTTTTTTATCTCGTGTATGGAAGTCTTTCGGACAACTGCCAAACGCATATTCTATCAATTCCTAAGAGTGTTTAGTGTAAAGGCAAGCAGATGCAAGTGATCTATCTAATGGTCTTTCAACCTTAGCTTCCTCTACTATCTCGCGAAGGGTTTCTACACTTTCCTTAAAATGTTTGAGATAATCGAGATGAGCTTCCCTATTGTTCCTAATGCGAGGGGGACTTGGTTCAACATCTATAGCATACCTACCAGGTGTAAGAACTCTTGGTTTTATATAATCTATAGTAACGCATTTCATATTTTCACGTAGTTGGGCTTTCAGACTCTCATTTTCAGTTAACAAGGCAGTTGTCTGTTCGATATGTTTAGCACGCATGATCTTAATAGAATCGTATAATTCCTTGTAATGCTGCTTAACTGTTTCATTCTCTACCCTAAACAGCTCATTTTGTTCTTGAAGAGCGTTGACTTTTTCGGTTAATTCTGTGATCTGAAAATCTAAGGCCCTGAAATCAAGAGCACGGTCTGCTTCACTACAGGTTTCCTTTAATTGAGAGATTTGCATTCTTAATTTTTTGATGGCGTTGTCCTTTCCTTGAATTGAAGCTTTCATTTTTTCGATTACAAAGATTGAGTCAAAATCAGGAGCATCTCGAGCGGGTGGAGATGTGTTGTTTCCAAAACATTCTTTATGGTTTTGATACTTTAAATGTAAATTTAAGTGATTTACCTCAAGATTGGAAAAACGTTTTACTAATTCAGTATGGTCATCTTTTTGAAACTTGTCACATAATTTTAAAAGCTCTGCTTCAAGTTCCAGACAACGTGCTTAAACAACAGTGTGGACATCATGCATTTCAGTGAATCTAGATACAATAAGCTCAGAATTTGTTGCAAGATAAAACACTTCTTTGGACAAGCAATCAACAATTAAATTATCATTTGCAATGACTCAATCTCATCATGCTTCCTATTTACAACATTTTGATCAACCTCAGCTTCCAACTCTTCAAAAATTTCTTTCATTTCTTTGATTTCTTTAGTGAGAGCCTTTTAAATACCCTAAAAATGTTCTTTAAGTGTTTTGAAAAATGGAATGACCTTGGTGAGATAACATTCCTTGGTTTGTTCAAATCTCCTTTCCCCTTCAGTGAGTCCCGTTGGTGTAATAATCTTTTTACATGTTTTTTCAAATTCTGAAAAAAGTTGTATAAGTGCAAAAATGTTAATTTTCACTTGACTTTTTGTTGGAAGCACCTTGGGGACAAGTGTTGCAAGTGTATTTGGAGGATACACTGTCAATGCTTTGATTGGTCTTGAAGTTGTGGTCTGCTCTTTGAGAGCTTCTGCTTTCATCTTGATGAGATCCTTGGACCAAAATATCTGCTCAGGGGTCAATTGTTTTTGTGGTGTGAAAGTCGCTAAATAATTCTCTTTTGAGTAATCATGTGGTGCAATCTTAACCTTCTTTTTCACACACTCCGGGTCTTTCATTTTTTCATTCATTTACTTTCTAGTGGTCTCAGCTATCTCTAGGGTATCCTCAGAGTCATGTACTATGGTCGGGTCGTAATGGGTTTTAATTATTTCATGGCCATTGTATAAAGCAGGCTGAACTTGCTTTGCACGGGTGAGATATAAGGGGTTCTTGTAGCCTATTGCTACCCTCTTCTGTTCATCATAGTAAGGTTTTGGTTTACATAACATGTGAACTGTTTGAAGAGACTGATCTTGTTTGAATAATCTATCCTCGACCTTTTCTTTTAAGGCTTTCATGTCTAAAAATTCTTCAAGATATTTATTTTCTTTCTGTTTAAAATCCTTTTTCAAAGACGTAACTTTTTCTACCATTGACTTGTTCTGATTAATGGTAGAGTTAAGTTTTATAGAATGAAGTTCTCTTTTCAATTTTTCTTCCTTAATATTACGGTCAGTGATAACTATTCTTAACTGTTCATCAATCTTTTGTTCTCTTTCTGTTAATTCAAACTTGGCCTGTCTTTCATACAATTCAACTTGTCCCTTATAGGTCGCAAGTTCAGCAGTCAAGGATTTATCAACTACATTATTCTGTGTTGTCACAGAGACACATTGGGCAGTCTGGTCATGCATATCATTTAATATCATCATGTATGCATCATTTGGTATAGAAGATACATTACTTTGTACAACTGGCACTGCGTTGTCCTTTACATATTGATCATACAGAATCATATTACTATCACTTGTATAATCAGCCTGTGAGTCAACAACGTAGTTTGGTTGTACTTCGTCATGCATCTCGTGTACTTCATGATGTTCACAAACAGCATCCTGATAGTTGTCATGATCTGGTACCTCAGATAGAATGTCTGAATCATATGACAGACTGGCTTCATCATAAACATGATCTGCAGATGAGAGATTTACCATGAACATAGTCTGTGCAGTGGGAGCCTCATCAATATTAGAATTAAATGCATCATAATCATTAGCTTGAAACACATTATCCATAGTGAGTGTTAAATCTTGAACTGGTTGCTCATCCACATCTTCATCAACCGCATTGTCTTGTCCACCTGCAATAAACAGCAACTGCTCTTCATCCAATGCTACCCCATTCTCCTGAGCTTGCATCAGCAGCATCTTGTCTTTGAAGTATTCTGAGTTCTGTAGATGATTGGGCTGAGTGTAGTTTATTGCTATTTGGCCTATACTGTTGCAGTTGTAACATTTAATCTACATTGCTTGATCTGGATTTGCATTCCCAACTCTGTTCTGAGCTCCCCCATAACCAGCTGCACCTGTACCATTCCCAACTCTGTTCTGAGCTCCCCTATAACCTGCTACACATGTACCCCTTGCATTGTTCCCCTGTCCTCTATTCTGTCGACCCTGAACATTCTGAACAACAACCCTGCCGTCTTGAACTGTGGCTTGGTTCCTTGCATTTGATGAAGTTCTAAGTTGATTGTTGGTTTGAGGAAGGTATGTTTTGTATGATTGGGTGAGTAGGGCAAGTGTGTTGGTTAAGTTCTTAATTAAGTTGTCCTTTGGAGAGAGTCCTGAGTCAAGTTGAGTGTTGTCAGCAAAGTGTGGTTGAAGATGTATGGATGGTGGAGTGGTAGATGATTATGAGTAGTACCGCTGATGAGAAACATTAGACATCAAAGCGAGAGGATCAACATTGGGTTAAGTGAATCGTTCCAACATCATTTTGTTCTTATTGGCATGTACCTCGTGTTGCTTCAGATAAGCATACAGTTGATCATAGTTGGAGTCCCTCAATCATCTGTTCAGTTTCACTGCTGTTACGAATCTACCCCATTCCGACAACATGTTATTAACAAACTTTAAATTCAACTACATTCTGGACATGGTCATCTTGATGTTTCGCATGTCATTGATGAGCTTGGCAAACCGGAAATAATAGTCATGAATGGTTTCTCCTTTGTTATGATGGAAGTGTTCAAAGTCATCATACAATTCTGATTCATGATCTTCTTTCGTTAATTCAGAACGTTCAAGGAGCATCTTCACACTATCGCAAATGTCCTTTGCATCAGTTTAATGATTGATAAGAGTGTATATGTCTTTTGGTAACCCTTGAAGTAGGATATTCGTTACTCGAATGTCAGCGTTATACCTATCCTTATCTTCAAGTGAAAGGTCATAGTAGAATCGAGCTTATTCTGGACCTAGATGTAAGGCACCTTCATTCCCTTCAGCAAGTGTTTCCCAAAATGTTCCCATCTGAAAAGGTCCTTCATCAATCGACTTCAGTATGTTCACCTCATTCTATTTACCCCAACAATACAGTCGAATACGTTGTTGCCATGATGCAAAGTCAGTCCTATCAAGCATAGGTGGTCGGGTATCGAACCCGACACATTGGATATCTTCTAAAAGATTAGCTATCTTAATTGATTGTGAAATGATTTAAGTTGATCAAACAATGATTAGTGATTGTATGTTAAAAGTGGTGATGTTTGTTTAAGTGTTTTTTTGTTTGAGTTTGTTACGTTTGTCAAGTTTAAAATAGTCTAAATGAAAACTAAGACTTGATTTTACTTAAGCTATATCTAATCTATATTTAACTTGAATTTAAGAGCCTAAATCTTAAAATTACTAGCTTAAATGAGACTAGAAGCTCAGCAGTACTAACTACTTGTTAGTACTGCTGATGCAATTGGCAAAAGCCAAACTAAATGTGCAGGTGTCTTTAATGGACTAATCTGCACTAAAAACTCCTATTGAGTGACTTTAAGTTCAAAGCAAGCAAGAACCAAGCCACTCCTATTGAGTGATAATAAACACAATGCAAACTTAAAACAAGGTTTAATAAGCTAAGCTCAAGCTTATGACTAAATAGGAAAAGGAGTTAAGCTCCCCTGGTGCTAGAATGAGGAAATTAAGTCTCAAATTCATTTAAACTTAAAACTAACCATTGAAATCTTTTTAAAACTTATTATCTTATAAAAACTCAGCAGACTAAAGTAGTTTAACCAAATTATATTGACATTTGATGGTCAAACTTGCTTAAACCAAACACCCCTTTAAATTGTGACAACTTTGAAAAATCTCTTAAAATGAAATCTAATGAACAAGTACTGAATACTAGCTTAAAACAAACTTACTTATCATGAATAAACAACTAATTAAGCATTAATCTAAGATTTAAGCTAATTTACCTATTTTTGGTTTTTTCAAGGATTTTAAGACACTTATATGAAAAACTATGATTTAAACTAGGAAAGTTAAAAACAGACAAACAACTATGATTATTAAGCTAAATTATACTAAAACAAGCACTAATAAGCAAAGAGATTAAGCAAATAAGCAGTTTTACTCTAATAGGCAGTTTAAGCTAAATAAGTAAAGAGACAAAGAATCTAAAAGGAAACTTACTTTAAACTTCAGCTAAACAGAAGCTAATTCTCAAATAACAGCTACAAGCTCTAGCTTATTCATGTGAATAAGCTAGTGTAAATCCTTGGGAGTCCATCCATTGCTAACTCCCCTTCCTTAAGCTTTCCACTTCTTAAGCAAAGGTAATATATAGATTTAGAGCTGATTTTAAGGCTTAGGTATGATTTAGATTTAATTCAGCTCCATAATAAGCTTATGACAGGCTTATGAGACATAGGCTAAGTAAGTGAGGACAATAAGAGGATATAAGAGCTTTAAGATTAAAACAAAACTTATGAAAACTAAAAGAGATTTTTATTGATAATCAAAAACAGCTTACAAGAGAAAAGGAAATTACATTTTAATTAAAAACAAACTAAATTTTGCTTAAAAGAAAATTACCAAAAAAAAGAAGATATCGTGTGTGTGAAATGTGAGGGCCTTTTATAGGCTGTTGAGGAAGCTTCTAGCCTTCCTTCTCTTGCACGCCCTATCTAATCATGACCATTCAAATCTTCAATCATTGGAGAGTAAATGGGAGCCGTTTGATCAAATTCCATCTTACACGGATTGCCAGCGTGGCAATCCGTGATAGAGACATTTGTGTTAGTTCTGTGGGAGGGTCTAGTGTAAAATCCTTTCATCTCTTGTGCTTTCCCTTATCCAACGTGGCTCTTTTCTTGTATGAACTTAATGAGAGCTTGGAGATGACTAATCTAACCCTTGAATTTGTGTTGTTCATCACTTGAATTACCATCCGTACCCTTTAATTTTGAAAACCCCCTTGATTTACCCATGGTAACTAGCGGAGAAGACGATGAATAGTACTTGGGATCTTGGCGCCAATTTTTAACTGAATAAGGTAATTTCAGTTGGAAATTTGGCATAATTGCATAAATGGTCCTTGTCTTTCCTTTACTAAAGTGTAGTGTAAAAACTACTTTCAAACATGGCAGTTCAGTCCTGTGGTTTTAAATAAAATAAAGGACAGTAAAATGGGGCTTATTTGGGCTATATTGGTTAAATGGTATCCGGGTACGGTTTTTTAGGGCTTTGAGGCCCATTAAGGCCCATGAACTATTTTTGTAACTTTTGAAAAGTTAAGGGACTTATTTGGATCATTTTGGGTTTTATCTTCTTGTGGTTGACTTTTGTTTGACTTTTTGACTGAGGATTGACTTTTCTTTGGCTTTGCTTCCGGCTTTTGTGCACTCTTCCGTTCTCATGTCTGTGCTTGCCCGTTTTTGACGGTTTTCTTGTGATTTTTGATATATCCGTACCTGCACACACAAAACACAAATACAAGCATATTGTTGCCATTTTTGGTCTGTTTTGGATTTATTTGGGCTATTTAAAGCATAAATGGATATGTGTATTTTACACTTATCAAAATTCCCCAAACTAAATGATTGCGTGTCCTCACGCAATATCACATGCCTTATACCAAATACCTCAAAACTTTCCCAAACTAAACCTTTGAAAAGTAGCAAAGATTTTTGTTGAGAGAGCTAAGAGATCACAAGTTATAAAACACCCGATTTCCCATTTTCAAAGATTTTTTTTTCTTTTTATGATTTTTCTTGATAATTAACTACCTAACTACAACTTATTTGTGTTGACATAATGTATTGTTTTCATTACCACATTGGTAACTTTTAGGATCATAGAACAAAAAGCACAATCAAGTGTCTAAAAGATAACTTCATCAACCCTGATTTATTACTTTTCCCTTGCTAAGCTTAAAAATAAGATCACCGTTAAGTACGAGCTAAGATGCTAAGACTACTTATAATTACAACTTGTGAATTCCTCTTCCCGACATAAATCATATATTTAGGTGTGTGTGTTCAAATTAATTTAAACCATTAAATCCACATATTTAGATAGTTAAAATTCCTACCAACTTTAACATGGGCCTATTGGGCTAATATTTAATCACTTAGCAATATCACATCACAAAGCAAACCAAAACCACTTAGCTAAGACAACGTTGGATCACTTGTCCCATGAATGACATTCCTCTCTAGCAATCCCACCGTCATCAGGGTTAAGTGCTAATGCTTTTGACACCCCAACCGGAGAATACTAATCGAAACGCAGAACTTCCGATGAAAAAGCCTGTATACTTTATGCAACCTTAGTTCAAAAGATATACCTTGGTTTTAGAAAATGAAACTTTTTACTATTTATTTTTAAGTCTTGCAACATTATGTTTCTATTTACATTATTAGGCAAGAACTTAGGTAACACTTATTCTTTTCGACGACAACCATCGTCCAATCCTTCCGACTAAGAGATCATGGTACTTATTATGATACCAACCCTAAATATACAACCTCCACCCTTTCTTTTCGAGATGTCACATCGGGAGCGAACCGACAAATGCCCATGTACTTTATTATGATGGAGTTTTGTATATTAATAAATTATCACTAAGTATTATAACTTAGCATCCTTTTTAATCCACCAACTACATTTTTTATAGATTTTTTTTATATTATTAAACTAATTAATTAATTTAACACATTATTTTTGCAAATAGAAAAATTTCGTTTTAGAAAACCAAAGTATAAACTTGAACTAAAATTCTTATTTACAAATGATTAGCTATTATCATCGATAAAGCTTTTTCTCTAAATATGTTGATTAGACTTTTAAGAGTAAAACTCTAATTTGTAAAAATTAAAGAGAACACGTATAATTAATCATTTTAAAAACTCTGGGGAAGAAAAACCACAAGTTTCTTATAAGCCTAATGAAGTTTTCCAAATAAACTTGTTTTAGCATCCAAATTCGTATCAACACTATCATCTCTTATTCTTTGCAATTAAAATCTCTAATAAAGAAATTCGCAAATACTAGCCTATATAAATCTGAACTCGGCATATTTAAAATCTACTTGAGATTAGCACAAGTTTTCATTTACTAATGATTTCAAGTCTAGCATGTTTAAAGTCTACATGAGACTAGCACAAACTATCATCATTAATTGTTAAGGGAGAAAGCTAGAACTCTACACGTTCGATCGGGTCAAAAATTACTTCTTATTCTTACCAACGGAAAACCTACATTCGTGTCTTAACACTTATTTTATTATTATTATTATTTTTTTTTCATTTTTTTTTCTACAAATAAGATCTTAAAATTTTTAAATTTTTGCTATTTTTGTGGGAAAACGGGTACGTGAGAACAAAACAATAAGCAGGTAATATCAAATCGAAAGATTCATTCCCCAAACTAAAACGAAACATTGTCCTTAATGTTTAAAGTCGGGTTCTACAAAAATCTAAGCCGTTTATGAGGTATGCAAAGATAAACGTGAATTGATAATGATGAAAGGATATGGATCTCCCCAAACTAATTTCACACAAAGGATGAGAAGCTCGAGTAGAACGGGACACAACACCGGACACGAGAGGCTTCAAAGAATTTGTTGGTTCACTCCTGCACATAAATCACAACAAACAACAAACAACGAAAAACGGAAGAGGATAACCTCTTCTCACTCTCAACACTTAGAAAGAAAATATGAAAGAGTAAGCATTTTGTGTACTCCCTGAAGCGGCTTGTTTTTGGTCACCGAGTCGCAAGCTCGACTCGATCCCTGAATTAATTTGTCCTTAGGGAGAGCAAATAGAAAACTTTCATTGAACATACCACTGGCTTATGAAACGTGACGATGTCGGGGTCAAAAACAAAATTTTCACTCCTAAAGGAGAAAATCAAAGGTGATTCCTTGGTGTAAGTGAAGAATGGAAGAAAAGTCCAAATGAGAATTGTGAAGGAATTGACATCTTCAACATTTCTTTGGTAGAAAGCTTCATTAAGTACAACATTCTTCATAACAAAAATGGGTTCAAAATTCAAACATTTATCTGGTGGTTCTGGCGGAGGCAGAAGAAATGACGGTTCTTTGAAAACTAAAAGAGTGTCAGAGGAAATGTTCTATTTTAAATTCTCCTCCAATGTTACAAGATTTTTATCATGAATGGCATGATAAACTAGTATACCTGGTTTGAA
>BQNB010087561.1:0-16566 GCA_026074375.1 Tanacetum coccineum
ATTGCATATATATCCAACGTAAATTCATAATTGCATATATATCCTTTCAAAAGCCCAAAAATTATTCAATTGTGGTTTGGCGTTAGACGTTATGCATCTAGTTTGCCGTTGGTGGAATATGGATAGATCTTCTTTCAGTTCTTATTCTGACTGGCTCGTCTGGTTCAAAGCTCTTCGAATGGGTTCAAAAAAGAAAGACATTTTGGAAGGGGTCTTTTACGTTGCTTGGTGGTGCATTTGGAGTTACATAAATCATCTCTTGTTTGCGGATAAGAAGCCTCGGAAAGATTATATTTTTGACGATGTAGTTTTACGTTCTTTTTCATGGTGTGTAACTAGAATCAAATCTTCCTTTAGTTGGGTAAGTTGGCTTCAACATCCTTACTTGATTTCCTTGTAATCTTCTAGCTCCTTGCTAGTGTTTTAATAAAGTTGCCGTTCAAAAAAAAAAACATAAACATTTTACATATGGTGTGTGATGAGGAATCGTATGTTAGGTTCTTGTTGTGACGTAAAAAAATGATTATCAAAAACAAATTAACATTTATTTATTCACTGAATATTTGTACATTTCGCAAACACAACACTCTTATAAATACAAAACATTACAGAAATCATTCCTTCGGTTAAAATGATCACCTCAATTTTTATGATAACTTCCAAACACTTCTCATAATTTTTATCTGGTGGTATGTATTTCCACTATCTCTTATAAATCATTCCACCATATAAATATGAGAAATGCTAGAACCACAAACAAACTTTAACAAAATGTTTTATAAAATGATTTGTCATGTAATTAGTGGCTATCTCAAAGTTATTTTTGAATTCTCTCTCTTACATGTATCCACAAGTTACATGACAAATCATTTTGTAAAACTTTTTGTGGAAGTTTGTTTGTGGTTCTAGCATTTCTCTATAAATATAAACATTTGTTTGTTACAACCATTTCATAACAAACTCATAGTTAATAATTCCCTCCAAATACGTCAATCCCCCCAATTTCAATAAACCCTAATTTTCCTCAATTTCATCAAATCACCTCGATCTTTGTTCACATTTCGTTCAATTTGTTATGGAGACACATAAGAAGAAGGTATGATGTTCTAGTTGATACGAATTAGGTTTTATGATCATGATTATGTTGTTTTTACGGTTCATTAAGTGCTTATGTTCGCGTTTTGGTTATTTTAATGTTAAGTTAAGTGATTATGATCATTTTTATGGTTAAATTAAGTGACTGTGGCCATGACCATGACCATGCTATTTTCATTTTTATGGTTAATTTAAGCGATTATGATCAACATATTGTCATTTTTATTGTTAATTTAAGTTATTTTGTTATTTTTACGGTTAGTATAAGTGATTATGAGTTTATGATCATGATATTGTTAATACACTTAGTTTGAGTGATTATGATCGTGTTATTTTTCTATAATTTGTTAATCAAAGTGATTATCAATGCGTTTCGTTTCTTATAAACTATTAATTGAGTCTGTTAGTTAATGTGATTAGGAATGTGAAATTATTGTATACATTGTTAACTAGAGTGATTTTCGTGTTTAGTTTCATACGAACTACTGAGCGATCATGGTGTTGTTGATTAAGCGTTAATAAATGTGACTGGAAATGTGTTTTTTTTGTGTAAACGGTAAATGTATCTACAATTGATAGTGATCATTTTTACGCAACTACATTCATATGCTTCTTAAAAGTGATCATGAATGTATTATTATGTTTATAAAAAAAATAATTAGGTATGTGATGTTTATCATCATGTTGTTATATAGGTAAGTTATTAAGAATAAGGCTTTTGATAGTTTATATATTAGTTAAAGTTATTGTGAGTTAGGATTCTGATTGTGAAATTAATTACTTAATGTGATTTTGATTACGAAGGTATTAGTATGTTTAACTGTTAAGTGTGTTTACTAATGAAAAATATGATTGTATGTTTTGCGATGTCCAGGAATCAACAAACATGTCTAAAAATCGCAAGTGAAGAATTTTAGGACTCAAGAACAAATTGTGGTTTTTTGGAGTTTGGGTGGTGTGTTGGATTAGGGGTGTGTGGTGTATGAGAGTGGGGATGAGGACGGATTGGGCGGGGGGAGGAGAATGGCTAGGGGGGGGGAGGGGGGAGGGGAGGGGAACCAGGCTGTTGGACAGCTGGAGATCGGGAGGGGGGAGGTGGGGGGGGGGGGGGCGGGGGTAAGTGGTGGAGGTGTGCGTGGGTGGGGGTGCGGGGGGGGTGGGCGGCGCGGTGAGGCAGGGGGGGAGGGGAGTAGGGGAGCGGTGGGGGTGGGGGAGGGGGATGGTGGGTGAGTCTCCTGAGTGAGGTGGCGGGATGGGTGGGTGTTAGGGTGAGGGTGGCGACGTAGACTTAGGGGTGGGGTGTGGGAATAGGGGGGGATGGGGTGGGGAGAGGGGCGGGTTGGGGGGGGGTGGGTGGGGGGTATGGCAGTTAGGGGGGAGGGGGGGGGTGGGCTCGGGGGGGGAGTGGGGGATTGGCGGGGGGGGGGCTTGGTTGGGGATGGTGAGAAGGTTGGGGTGGTGTGTTGAGGCTGAGGGTGCGGTAGGGCGGAGTGGAGTTGGTGGGGATGGGGAGAAGGGAGAGGGGGGAGGCGTGGGAGGGGGGTGGGGGTTCGGGGGGAGGGGGGGTCCGCGGGGGGTGGGGGACGGTGTGGGGGGAGGGGGTGGCGGGGAGGGGAGGGGTGGGGGGGGAGGGCGGGGGATGGAGGTTAGGTTAAGTGGGGAGGATATTTTTTGGATTTTTTTTTTTTTCTATCTCTTATTCTATTTTCTTTCTTTTAGTTCTATCTTTCTTCTCCCTTGTTTTTTTCTTTTTTTTTTTTGACCCCTCGTTATATTGTGGTTGCTTATAGGTTTAGAGTGTTTTTTTTTTTGCATTATTTACAATTCAAACTTTTTTGTTATAGAAAATAGTCGTCAATAGCAAAAAACTATAGAGTTATTTATATAATTCAAAATTTCATAGAATTATACATCTTTGACCCCTGTCGTTTATTTTAAAGTTTTTAGGTAGTTTATGGGTGTGTATTTGAAAGTTTTTAAAATATATATATATATATATATATATATATTATTATATATATATATATATATATATATATATATATATATATATATATATTAAACTTCAATATTTTTAATAAAATCGTACGTATGTCAGAAGCATTGCAATATTGGCCTCGTTTTATTCGCGATTCGAATATCTTTTCTGCGATATTTTTTTTTCTGAATGAATCGGTCGATATGTGTTACATATTTGATAAATAAATTTTATTATGTAAAAAAGTCGTAAATAGTTAAAAGTTGAGGGTGCGTTTTGTAATTTTTTTTGTTTTGGGCCAGGCTAGTTTTTTTGGGCTGCTGTTTTAATAAAATTATACGTATGCCAGAAGCATTGCAATATTGGCCTCGTTTTGTTCGCGATTCGAAGATGTTTTCTATCATATTTTTTTTCTGAATGAATCGGTTGATATGTGTTACATATCTGATAAATAGTTTATTATATAAAAAGGTTGTAAATAATTAAAAATTAAAGGTACGTTTTATAATTTTTTTTGTTTTGGGCCAGGCTAATTTTTTTTTGCCGGTTGTTTTGGACTTGAGTACAAATTTTGGCCCAATTGGAAAATCCAATGGTTTTTGTCTGCTAGTGTAATGCTAATTGAGTATATATATAATTACTTAATGTGATTTTGATTATGACTATGTTTGGTAACACGTAGCAGGAGCAAGAGCAGTAAGCAGGAGCAGTAAGCAGAAGCAGTAAGCAGTAAGCAGTAAGCAGTAAGCAGTAAGCAGTAAGCAGTAAGCAGTAACAGTTAGCAGTAGCCGTTTGCTAAAAAAAGTGTTTGGTAAATGTAGCAGTAGCAATAATTATAAAGTGCAAAATTACGAAAAAAGTCATATACACATTAAAATGAAAAACTAATTAAGGAAATAATAAAGTTATTCAGGGTATATTTGTAATTTTTAATCAAAACGCTAGCAACATTGCTTGGAACGCTTAAAAACGAAGCATTTTAAATGGGAGCAGTTGTGAAATTTCAAACTCTTCAAAACGCTTGTTACTTTGTTGCCAAACAAGCATTTTAACCAAAACGCTAACCGCTTGTCGCTTACCGCTTCAAACCGCTTCAAACTGCTTCAAACCGCTCGCTGCCAAACACAGCCTATGAAGGTATTAGTATGTTTAACTGTTAAGTGTGTTTACTAATGAAAAATGTGATTGTATGTTTTGCGATGTCCAGGAATCAACAAACATGTCTAAAAATCGCAAGTGAAGAATTTTAGGACTCAAGAACAACAAGCGGAGAATTATACGAACCTAAACACATCGACATCACTCTAGTTAACAACCTAATCACATTAATTAACGAATGAAAAGCAACATTGATCAATTAACAGTTTAGAAGAAACGTAGCAAAATTATTAACCGGCAATCATAAATCCATAAACCAAAATAATTAATGAGAAAATGTATACCTAATTAACAGTTGTTGCTGCTATGGGTTTTTAGCTACTATATGCTAGCTACAATATGCTAGTTTTTAGCTAGTTTGATGTATATTCATGCAATCAGAAACACAATAAGTAGTAATATGTTACTATCAAATATTTAATATCATTTTATAGATAATGAACCTGTTAGGATTAAAAAGTGTCAATTATTAAAGCTTACAGGTTTAGAATTTGAAAATTGTGAAAAAGTCTTGCTTCCTCTCTTATGTAATTACTATTCTAAACCGCATCAAAATGTGATTCAATATCATATAACCTAACAAGTGGTATCAAAGACATATATAGATTTAAGAGTGCTCTACTAGTGATATTTCGGTAATAAATGGTGCTTTTGGATTAAAGCTTGTCTTAATTCTTCGAGAGCTTCTATTCTTATTAATGGTAGCCTTACGTCTGAGTTTTTCATTAAGCGTGGTCTTAGGCAAGGAGATCCTCTATCTCCTTTCCTTTTCATCTTGGTTATGGAAGGTCTCCATAATGCTTTTGAGGAAGTAGTGGGAAATGGTTTGATTACTGGTGTTAATATTAAGAATTCTACTATCAATGTTTCCTATCTTTTCTATGCAGATGATGTGATCATTACTACGGATTGGAATGCTAAAGACATGGATAATATCATTCGTGTTCTCCATGTTTTCTATCTAGCCTCGGGTCTCAAGATTAATATTCACAAGTCTAATATTTATGGTATTGGGGTTAATAAAGATGAAGTTTTAAGTATGGCTAGCAATGCTGGTTGTATTGCAGGTGATATCCCTTTCAATTACCTTGGTCTCCCCATTGGTTCCAATATGAAGTCTATTGCTAGCTGGAAGACGCTTGTTGATCGTTTTCATATGAGGCTTTCCTCTTGGAAAGCTAATCTTCTGTCGATTGGGGGTCGTCTGACTCTTATCAAGTCTGTGCTTGGTAGTCTTGGTATCTACTATCTATCGATTTTCAGAGCACCCGAATCGGTCCTTCAAGACCTGGAAAGAATTCGGGCTAAATTTTTTTGGGGTGGTAATAAAGATAAAAACAAAATGGCTTGGGTCAAATGGCCAATTATTCTTAATTCTTTCAATAAAGGAGGGTTAAACATTGGCAGTCTTAAAGCTTTCAACCTTGCTCTTCTTCAAAAATGGCGTTGGAGGTTGCTTTCTTCCCCAAACGCCCTTTGGGTTCAGGTCATCAAAGCTTATCATGGTCAAGAAGGAGGTTTTGATACAAATGGTTATAGCTTCAAGGGCATTTGGGCTAACATTGTTGGAACCTCCAATTTTCTCCACTCGAAAGGTATTATCTTATCTAACACTTTTCGTTTTAAAGCAGGTTGTGGCACTCGTATTCGATTTTGGAAAGATATTTGGGTAGGCGAGACTCCTCTTTTTACAAGGTACAATCGGCTCTATCATCTTGATCAAGACAAAGATTGTCTTATCATTGACCGTATTAATAATGGGCAATGGTCTTGGAATTGGTCTCGGACCAATCTTGGTGTTAGAAATCTTGCCTATTTATGTGACATGTTAAATGAGATCGGTCAACTAAATATTGATGTCAATGAAGATACTTGTACTTGGAGTCTTGGTCCTAATGGTACTTTTACCGTTAAGGATGCTCGTTATAGGATTGACCAAAATATCCTTCCCACTCTTGCTCATGCTACTACTTGGGATAAATCTATCCCCCGGAAGGTCAATGTGTTTATGTGGAGGCTTTCCTTGGACCGACTCCCTCATAGATTGAATCTCTCTTCGCGTGGTATGGATATTCCGGCCATCTCTTGTCCTTCTTGCAATGCCAATGTTGAATCTGCTAATCATGTTTTCTTCGAATGCGACATTGCTACCGATATGTGGAAGCTCGTTTTTAGATGGTGTGATATTCCTCTTTTTCAAGCTTCTTCTTGGGATTCTTTCAATGATTGGATCATCTCTTGGCATGCTTCTAAAGAGAAAAAACACAGGTTCTATGTTATTACTACTTCGGTTCTTTGGTGGCTTTGGAGATACCGAAATAGCGTCACGTTTAACTCTCAACCGTTGAGGAAAAGTGATCTATTCGATAATGTTCGTTTCTCTTCATTTTCGTGGCTTCACAATAGGGACCATATGAAGTTATCTTGGAATGACTGACTTATGTATCCCCTTTCGATCACGCGTAATGGCAATGGTTAGAGCTGCTTTTGGTTTTTTCCTGAAGCTGACGCTCAAGTTCGCTGGGTTGGCGTACCTGTACGCCAAGGTTTTTTCGTTTGGCATCTTCGTAAGTTTTGAGGATGGTTCTTCTTTTCATCCTTCTCCCGAGACTTGTTTGGGGTTTCATCGAAATCCATCCCGAAGTGAAAACCGGTGGCTCGGCCTCCGGGATGGGGGGTTTTTCTTTTGCCGAAGTGAAACCGATCCGTCGGCCTTCGTGTCAAAAGTTTTTTCATCCCTTTTGATTCCCTCACAGTTAAAGTCTCGGGATTTTACCATTTTTTTGATGTTATGTAATTCTTTTTGTTGACTCTATTGTACTTTGAGTTTCTAGCGTCTTGCTAGACTCATTTTTATATATATTCCATCTTTGCCGTTAAAAAAAAACTAGTGATATTTCGGTTCGCATACACGATGACGTGATCGAGATTGTATGTTTTGACCTCATTTTCGATTGTGCTTGTGTGTTATCGTGTGTATTGTGCCCGAGTTAATACAATTTCAGTTTTATCAAGATTGTAAGTGATAGTGTTATATCAATTTTGGTTTCATCGAAATTGATAAAGTCGTGTCTTACACAATTTCGATTGTATCAAAGTTGTGTATTGTAGTTTGTACACATTTTCGGCTCTAGTTAAAACGTTACATTTAATCGAAGTTAATCATTTACAATTTTGTCGTATTTTGATTCATTTTCAGTTGATACATTTTGAAAATTACATGATTTCGGTAATCCTTAAACACACTTAGATTATCATTGTAATTGGGAAAGTGTTACGTTTTATCGTTCACTTGTCATTTTCGGTTGATAATAGGAAAAACGTGATAATATAACCACCTTTTACATCTTTTTCGGTTGTATAACCACTTTTGTAGAAATTGTAATAATTTTTTTAATTACGGTTGATATATAGTGTGGTTAATTGTTGATCGAAATTAGTAGGACTAGGTGAATCGTGTTGTGGTCGAGTTTAATTGTAACCGAGAAAGACGCAATCAAAATAATGAGATTGATAGTTATCGGAGAACTGATTTTCCCGATATAAGTATATCCGAGAACAACTTTGTCTGATATCGGGTGAACTTGAGTATTTTTCGATTTGATAACCGTTTTTGACCGAATTTGATCATTTTCGGTTCGATAACTATTTTTGGTTGAAATTGTAGCATTTCCGGAGAAATAACTGTTTCTGATAGTATTAGAGGCATTTTCGATCACTAACCGTTTTTTAACAGAATTTGAACAATTTTGATTTCATAACCGCTTTTACCGAAATTGGGATTTTTTATGCAAGCATTGTTGTGGATCGAAATTGAAGTATTGTGGTTTGCATATGTTGATTTTCAGTGTAGAATATCTTCATTTTCGGTACTTAGGATAGTGGAAATTGAATTTCGGATTGACTTAGCCAATTTCGGTTAAGAGCATTTTCGGTTCGATTTGATTTCCGTAAGATTTGAATGACGGTAATTTTGGTTGCAATTTCGATCAAAAGAAAGTCTTTGAGGGACTAACTTTGCAACGAAACGCTAACCCAATGACTGTTTCGGTAAAAAAAATTCAAATCTTTTTAGGAAAATTGTCCGAAGGACTACCCGTCCGTTGCAAAGTTAATCCTTAATAACTAACCATACTAAAATTGTTCATGGGTTCTCGTTTCATTGCAAAGTTTGTCCTTAACGTAAAACTCACACCTCGTAACGGAGCGCGAGTAAAAGACCTTGTTTTAATATATTCACGGGTATAACCTCTTTACCAAAAAAAATAAAAAAAATTGCAATAACACCATCAGATAACACTCTTAACGCCCGACTCCTCACCCGGTGGTACTATTTCAATCTCTAACCCCTTTATAAACCAAACGCCCTTTACATGTCATGGATCCGGATAAAGTGTTTGTAGCCGAGCACTAGTTAGCCCAATTGAGTCCCAGTTTTTACTAGGGGTGAGTATCGGTTCAAAACCGAACCGAACCGAAAACCGAGTTTGAGGAAAAACATGAACCGAAACCGAATTGAAGTTTATCGAGAAAAAACGAAACCGAACTAAAACCGAACCGAACCAACAAAAACTGAACTGAATAGACTGTTTAGCTATATTTTTTTGGTTTTAACTCGAACCGAAACCGAACTGAACCGATAAACCCAAAACCGAAAACTATAAATATATAAAATCAAAAACCAAACCAAAGATAGCTGGTTCGATTTCGGTAGGTTCGGCTCGACTTGGGTTTTCGGTTTCATTCGGTATTCCGGTTGGTTTTGCTGGCCCTCGTTTTCAACAAATTTTCACACTTGTACCACTGACTACTCTACTACGCAGTATTTCCGTTTTCATCATTCATCAGTCTCGAATTCCTTCCTTTCAATAAACAGCAGGTTAATATAAACTACTTTTACTTTTCGATTCATGTTATATAGTCTGATATCTGCTCGTAATTTTTTTTTTAAAAAGAAGCTAAAATCAGTTGTTTCATGAGGCTCAATTGATCGGCCATACATATATACAGTCGTATTTGTGTTTGATTTTGATTTTTTTATAATGTACGCACTTGATTTGTAAGGCTAGGGTTTCATTTTCGATTTTGGTACTTTTTTTTATTCAAATAGTTGATGCTTGTGTTTTTTTATTTTATTTTAGTGTCTGTTGGCGAATTTATGTGATTCGAGATGAAGCGCGGTAAACGAGGCAGTATTAAGCTGAAAGACCGTATTAAAGAGGTAACGTCGCTTCTCAATTTATGATTATAGCTTTGTATGATGTATAATCGCGTTAGTTTGGGTCGAAATAGTTGTTATATGCTTGATATGTTGTGATTTAGTTTTCGCACAAACATGCTGCTTAGCGGGTGTTTGGTTCGGATTATATAGCGAGCTTATGGCTTATTTGGTTTTGAGCTTATGAAACATAAGCCAAAAGTGTAATAAGCCATTAGCCGAAACAAACACCCCTTTAGTTTATGTATATATGTTGTTAGGCGCGAGATATAAGCGAATAAAAAACTGCTCTAATTTCACCTAACCTCTTTCATTTTGAACTAATTTGATACAACATGTGTGTTTTGCTTCGTTTTTAGGTATATTATGGTTTTGATTTTATTAGTATTTGTTAGGGATGTTATTTAGCTTCAATATATGTTTATTAGGGTGAAAGTGATGGTGTATTGTTCGTTGTGAGGTATCGGTTTATGTATTATGTTAAATTCAGTTTCGTTACTGATGTTATTTAGTTGGGCGAAAATGTTTAATTCGTTGTTAGGTATCGGTTTATGTATTATTTTGAATTCAGGTTCGTTACTGATTTTATTTAGTTGGGCGAATATGTTAAATTCGCTGTGAGGTATTGGTTTATGTATGAAACTGGCTCAACTCGCTACACTCAGTGACCAAGGCTAGTTGAGCCGAATCGGATTGGTCAAAACTCGATCAAACTCAGTCAACTCGGTCAAAATTGGGTTCTGATTTCAAAATTTTGTTAGGTGTGTGATATAAGCGAATAAAAAACTGCTCTAATTTCACCTAACTTCTTTTGTTTTGAACTAATTTGATACAATATGTGTGTTTGGCTTCGTTTTTAGGTATATTATGGTTTTGATTTTATTAGTAGCTTGTTAGGGATGTTATCAGGGTGAATCTGATGGCGTATTGTTCATTGTGGGGTATCGGTTAATGTACGAAATTCAATACTCTTATGTTAAATTTAGGTTCGTTACTGATGTTATTTAGTTAGGCGAATATGTTAAATTCGTTGTGAGGTATCTGTTTATGTACGAAATATACTCTTATGTTAAATTTAGGTTCGTTACTGATGTTATTTAGTTAGGCAGATATGTTAAATTCGTTGTGAGGTATCGGTTTATATACAAAATTTGATACTCTTACGTTAAATTTAGGTTCGTTAATGATGTTATTTAGTTAGGCGAATATGTTAAATTCGTTGAGACTTGTGAGGTATCGGTTTATGTACGAAATTCGATACTCTTATGTTCAATTCAGGTTCGTTACTGATGTTATTTAGTTAGGCAAATATGTTAAATTTGTTGGGAGGTGTAGGTTTATGTACGAAACCGGCTCAACTCGCTACAGTCAGTGACCGAGGCAACTCGATAAAACTCAGTCAACTCGGTCAAAACTTGGTATGGAGTATTTAAATAGTTGTGTTAATGTTTCTGGTTAACTGTTCGAGTACCTCCTATAAAGTTTTAAAACCTCGTTTGTTCATTGTGAGGTATCAAAATTGAATACTGTTTGTAGTGACTGTGAGGTATCGAAATTGGAAACTGATGCTTTATAATCAGCCAGGTAGGTACTTAAGTATACTATCTAGTTCTAGTATATGTTGTGAAGTTTATTCTAATTACATTATCGAATGGAAAAACACACGAATCTGATGGATTAGGTGTTGTGTGTGTTGTTCGAAGTGAGGTATTTTATTGGCTTGGATTGAAGTTTTGTACTGTCATACAAGTCTAGTATTTTGAGGTACTTGATTAGGGTTTCAATTGTGTTAGTAGTTGCTACTGATGTGCAGATATATGTTGTGAATTGTAAAGTTTAGTTACATTGTCATTCACCGGGTATAATCCCTTTACCCAAAAAAAGTTTAGTTACATTACCGTATTGAAATTCAGGTACTAATATATCAAACCTAGTACTCTTTGGTACTTAGGAGTTAGGATTTATATGATGCTACTATTTTAGTAGTTTGGTACTAATTCAGCTCAAATATACTTGTAAATTATGGTAATCATTTTGATTTGTAACTTGCTGATACACACTGTTCCTTTTTTTATCCACTTGCCTTTGTTTGAAGTATTTTGCGATTCTAATAATTTTCTTGTTAATAATGTGATTGTATGTTTGATTTTTTCATGTCTATTTGAGTATGTTTAGTTTCATGATCTTTCTTTTGGAGTGCACATATTTTGTTACGTTCTTCACATCTATCTGTTATTATGTAATCAACAGTTATGATTTTTCTCGCTTCTCATTTTTCATTAAATTATAGTCAAATGTAGTGTGTTACTCGTTGATTTTGGGGGTCGCTTCTAATTGAGCTTATGCTTATGTTATATAAGCAACTTATGACTTATATATCATAAGCTCATAAGCCTATGTTTAGTGTTTAGATTAGCTTATGTTTAATAAGTTGGTAAGCTCAAGTTGTTAGATTAGGTATAATTAGATGGTATTTTTCGGGGCAACGGAAACAAAGTCCCGTGGCTTGTCTTTTTTGCATTGCCCCAGGTGACAAACGAGTAAAAGGGAGAGTCGATGCGGTGGACAATAAGGGTGTTTGGGATGTGTTTGAAGTGATGGCCAGAGGCGTTGTTTGGTTTGATGATGATGGGGTGTATGGAGGGTTGCAGTTAGGGGTGGTGAAATTAGTGCGGACATGGTTGTCGTTGGTTTTATCTTCAGTTAACTTAGCAAGACCAATTGTTTGACCGGTGGTTTGGGGTCGGAGTATGGATAACTCCTGTTGGATATCTTCAGTTAACTTAGTTTAGGCTTATTTAACACATATGCGCTAATAAGCTCATAAGCCCATCATATAAGCTTAGCCAAACACCCCAAAATTGTTTCAAAATGTTTGTACCATTCTCATGTTTAATTTCTTCTACTGATTCAGGATTCGTTAAGGCTTAAGAAACCAAAGATCTCAAAAAGGAAACATTCTACCGTGCATAGTAAGCGAAAAGATACGTTGAGGTTTTACAGAAAACAGTTGGGGTTCAAAAAACCCTCAACAGTGTTACTGGGTGGACCGGTTCTATATTTCATTACTGATAACAAGCTATCTACTAAGGACATTCAAGAGGTGCTACAGGATGACGAGGCTAAGTTTCTTACGACAAACTGTGCGTTGCGAGAATTGGAAGTTTTTTATCAAAAGTTTCAGCGCTCAGCAAAGATGTTGGAAACTATCAAACTAGCCCAAACCCTTGATGTTGCGCCGTTAGTATTTTGTATCACATTTGCAATCTTTGTATTTTTTACCTCTTAAGATGTATATTAATACACTTGTTGGTCTATTGCAGCTGCATGCATAAGTCAGAAATTAATGCTGAAGAGTGTCTTAGGAGCGTTGTTGGGATAAAAAATCCTCGGAAAATGTTCGTTGCTGTTGTTGCAAATTGGCCTTTAAAACAAAAGGATCCGACAGTACCAATAATAATTGCAGACAATTGTAGTTTTTGTCTTAAGCAATTGTCGAGTAGTGAGCAGAGGCTAGCAAAGAAGGTACTTCAAAATTTCTTTTGTTATATTTGATGTTACTTGTACTTAGGCATTCTCTAATGTATGCACACCAAAACGTCAAAATGGTCTAGAAATTGGTATAAAACGCACCAAGTTTGGTGTAACATATTCATCACACCAAATTATCACTTTTAACATATTGTTGAAAGCATTGAAGTTGATTACATTTGAAGTTCTCCCTTCATGGTGTAAAAGATCAATACTGTGTACTGTGTGTTAGTGTATTTACGAGACTAGGAGGAGTAGGTACACTCAAAATATGGATTATCACTAAAGTTTGGGTAAACTTAGTTCATCAGCCATAAATTAGCTTAAAGAACATGATTGAATTTACTTTCAGTCATGGATAAATGGTATGGGTGAGGGTATAGGATAGGGGTATATCTAGGAAACATGGACACAAATCGACCAAAACTATTCACATTTTTACCGGCTTAGCCGGTTACCCAAGTATCATACCACATGAACAATAAATTGGGTACGCGTACATAGCAAGACACTTGAAGGCTCACATGGCTATTTTGTAGCTTAAACCCTTTTTTGGTCTTTGCAGATGAATAGAGATCTCGACATATCTCCAAGTTTTGAGAGACTGCAGAGTAGGTAAATGTCCACATTTCTTTAAGGTTATAATAGCAGTTTTGTGACCCAACTTACACGATATACATGTAATTTGCTCTGTTTTAGGTTAAAATATTATGCTTGTATTTCCCTATGTAGGCTTTTGATAATGACCTTATTGGTAGAATGGTACTTTGCTTGTGTTTTTGTTTGTATATACTTTGACCGACAATCTGTGTTGCTATTAGGATAAAGTTTTTTGGTTGTGTTGGGAAAATAGCTGTGGATGAAGGAGGTAATGGCCAGGTAGGTCTTGTGCTATTTGATTAAATCTCATTGAGGTAGTATTTCCTTTATTAATATTAGCATGTTATCTGCAGTTCAAGGTAATATCAGAACTGCTACGTCCTTTGGAAGTGCCTTACGAGAAAGTGAGGGAGGATGTGGTAATTCAGGTACAACCAACTCTAAGATTATAACACAATAACACGTACTTAATCTACATAGTGAGCTCTTTTGTATTTTGAAGTTAGTATATTATCTTATGGGTTTTTCAATTTTCTTGTTTACATGGAGCAGCTCCGGTCATATCCAAAGCTGTATCAGAACTTTGTCGACCTTGATGGCCCTGAGGCCGATGTGCACTTGGCGTATTCAGAATACGTGAATAGCATGTCTCGGTAAGTCTTATTGTTCTTGTTATTTAAGCATCCTTTATTGCGTTTTAACATTCTTTTAACTCATATATATGAATAGGGATGGAGCATGGGGTGACGAATGCACACTGCAAGCGGCTGCTGACTTTGTACGCAACCTTATTGCCTTTTAGTTTATCTGCTAAACCTGAAAAGTCACACATGCATCTTGCGTAACCCAAACTTGTGATTTATGTTTATTTTCAGTTCCAAGTCATGTTTGTTGTTATAACTTCTTTAGAAGGTGTTCTTGTGAAGGAATTTCGTCCCTATGGTATGGAGGAGGATGAGTACCCTGAAAAAGGTAACCACCAGAGTTTAAGATTACAAGTCTTCACAAACTTATCTGCATTTTCGCCCTGTCATATACTTTTCAGATGCACCTTTTCAAGACTTTGTTTTCGTTTCATAATTTTATTACTATTTTTTCTGTTGCAGGTTTATTCCTATCTTGCCTTTATGAGAATGACGAGAAGCATTATAACATACTGCACCGCACAAGTTACCATTGCTAGTACCTGCCGACTTCCCGTACACGTAGGTACACTCATAGTTACCTTGTACTTTCTAAAAATAGTAATTTTGTTTTTCGTAATTTGTGTAACTGTGTTTGTTTGGAAAATTAATAAAATTGAATGAGCGGCCCTAGTTTTGGGAGGGAGGTGGTAATGTTTCTCGTTCATTCCAAAAGGTGATGGAGAACACGATCAAGAATCTTGATTTGTTGGGTAGATAGAACTCGCATGTTTACCTTAATTCTCAATAAAAGTGGAAGATTGAAAAAGATAATGACTACTTGCTAAAATAGCTTATCTGGTTAATGCTGGCTGCTTTGAAGGTTACAGACGCTTTATACAATAGATAATACTAGTAAAATTCTTTAGGCTGTGCGCATCCCATGCTAATTTAATATATTACGAGTAACTAATATAAAATGTCAACATTACTTAGTGTTTTATTTCTAGCTGATGCAGTTCAAAGTTACTATATATGTTATTTTAAAACCTGTATAGTGTTATATGCATGCTTATATATAGCTAATGGTTAAAATAGAAAATTTAGTTATTCTTTTGCTATGATTTTTAGAACTGTAATGAAGTGAACTAAATCAAAGTTGTGTATTATAAATGTATTATATGTTGTCTCTATGAATAAACCAAATCGTAACATATGCTAGGTATTGAACCATTGAATGAACTGGAATCAATAAAGAGATGTATTGGATATACATTAATAACCCAAAGGTCATTATGATTCAAGAGTGGCTGATAAATAAGGTTACCTAGAAAGACAGAGAGTACTGACTCAAGAACATTAGCTCTAGGCACAAAGGATGAATGCTCTGTTAACCGACAATGGGGTTCAAGTTGAGAACCTGCACAAAACTATAAGAGATATTTTTAGTGTAAGATATTATGGACTTCAAAGCATGAACATAATATATTTGTATGATATTTGTATGTGCATCTTAGTACTAATTCACATATATAGTTGTTTGTTGTGTTTGAGGATGTAAAGCCCGTAGAGATCTAAGAAAGGAGAAATAATAAAGCAAATTGATGCAGTGTTATAAGTATATTTGTTTTGATCTATAGAGATAAAACTGAAGCACTTACAGTCGTTTTACTCTTTCATAAGTTGCTCACTGATGAGACCACCCATCCTTCATAACCACACAAACCAACAACTAACACTAAAAGATAAAGTAAAGTTAGTTATACACCCCTTTCAGAAAGAAAGATAGACGAAGACATGTGGTTTACCAATGTGAAATGGTAAAAGGCCCGTACACTAAATAAAAGAAGGTCTTGCTATAGACAAAGAAGCAAACATCTAGAGAGTGCACATCCCTAATCCACTCATATAAATCACATATAAAATCACTAACCAAAACCTTTTGACGAAGCAAAGGAGGAAGAAGAAGAAGAAAGACATACCTAAATGTGAGTGTGAGATTAGTTGCAGCTAGTGGGAGTAGCAAATGCATGAGTGAGAGAGTAAATGAAATGGTCTAGTGCAAGTGTAGTGATAATTTGTTGATTTGGTGAAGCCTGTACAAAGCTTTTAAAAAACTTGGTAATAGTGTTGAACTATTTTAGGGAGAGTTGGCTATATTTTAAGGGAACAACAGTGATTTTGGCCCTCATTCTATAATATAGGAAGATGTATAACATTGTGATAAGCAAACCTAGACAGTGATGGGCATAGTGAATGCTGCATCTAGTTATGGTTTCTATCTCCGTAAATTCCGATTGAATAAGGAAAGGAAATCTTGAGTAACGAACATGTATGTTTATCTTCAGTTCGTTCATAAAATT
>BQNB010087561.1:16696-27894 GCA_026074375.1 Tanacetum coccineum
CTAATTGCCTCATTCGAATAACACTTAGGATAGCTCAATGTCCATTGTAATTGTGATGAAATTGGCTAGCAATAAAGCAACGTTGATATAGATGACCATGGTATGTTGTTTTCTATGTGTGTGACACTTATACAAGTTGCGAAGGTAACATGCTTTACAATTTGTTCAAAAAAGTTAAGATGTTTTATGTAAACATATCAAATAAAAAAGATTACAATATAAATTAGCTGTTTACAAACACAATCAAAGATCAAAGAGTAACAATACGCTTTGCGACCCTTTGGGTGTGTAGGTAAACGACATAATAGCAATTGCAAATTGTATACTTCAATTTTCCAATGATATATAAACCACTTAGAATTCATCTTTTTAGTCGATATGGGATATAATACCACAAAGTTAAACACATGCCAATAAAGTCACATAATGGTCAACTTAGCTTTTTTAAATGGTATACTCTTTCTTATTATAAAAAGCTGATTTATTTCAAATTCTTTAAGTTCCTTGAAATGATACTATCTTCTGTTTATTATCTTTGAATATGATAATGTTTATATTACAAGTGTTTCCCAATTGCATATCATATAGCAAAAAATTCTGCTATGTACTTACTCAAATTATTGGTTATAGTTATCCAGAAATACGAATATATGTGTGTTTTGTACATTTTTATGTCGATTGTTATTTTATTTTAAATATATATGACATTATAAATGTAATATTTAAAGGGGTGAAACAACAGATTTGTGAATTATATGATTTCTACTTTTTTTTCATGTCGTATGATCCATTCTATCACCGCGCGTTACGGTGATATATCCCCACACGTGAAGGAAGTGCACCTCACGCAAAGGCCATAAAAGCCAAAACCCACCGCGCGCGATTGAGGGAAAATGGACTCGGTTAGGTGGTTTGCATCACCTAACGAAATATACCTTTATTTTTCTGTTTGTGAGTGTGTGTGTGGTATGTTTGTATAAAATAAGGTATTTTTACATGTTTAGTTAGGTAGTGACCACCACGGTTTTAAAGATGAAGAAAATGTAGTGTGTTGAAAAGCTGACGTAATACTGAGGTGAAGATGGTGATTGAGAGACTATTACACCCACCCTAACACAAAAATAACGATCACGTTAAACTGTCATGATTGATTGTACTTATAGTTTGTAATATGAAATAACAAATTTAGTAATATAGGCACTTAAAATAATATGAACTCTATGTATGTAAATTATTGTTACATCGTTACCGTATCAGGTACATTTTGTTGCTGCGAATGCAGTTTATGTTGTGTCACAAGAGCTTCTTCAGCTAAACGATTAGATACAGGTGGGGCTTTACGGCGGGACAGATCATACGATTACACGCCATCTTATGCAAAATTTATAACCTAATAGTTTCATTTTTCTTGTATATAGTATTCTTACAATGTGTTGTATTACGTTTTTGACATTTATGCTAAAACACACCGGCTAGCTATTTAACGGATGTGTTGTTTTTACCTTTGTTTCGAACAGCTGTCTAATAAAAGTCAGCAACTGGGGCAAGAAGTTATGTGCAAAGATGCGACTAAGCATACTACGAACTATTGATTAAGGACTGAATACCTCGTTGTCAATGATTCTACAAATATTTATAAACAGGCTCGGAAGCATTACATGACTCAGGTGCGCTTTAGATTTATGTACTTATATACATGCCTATTTATGTACGTAAAAAAAAAATTGAGTCGTTATCGTATTAGAATGCAGTTGTCCTGCTGCTAATGCCAGTTTACTACTTACATTACATGTATTCCATATATAGGTAAATTTATTTCTTACGGTGTTACCATCTAGGGATTGTGTTGCTTGCATAATGCAGATTAGTTGTTACAAACTAAGGAAGGTCGGACTACTCTTATGATGGAGCTTTCGGCCTTTATATTAGTAATGTTGTAATAGGATTTTATCGGGAATCGGGCTAGATAGTTTATCTAATTATTGTATTATGTGTTGGGTGTTAATCCCTCAAGTAAAAACCGAGCCGGGTCCGAGTAAAATATCTAGCGCGTCATTTAAACGCGACGGGGTATATAAATCTTTTCTATTTAGAAAAGAGTTAGTTGTTGAAGTTGTAGTATATATCTTAATGAAATATTTCTTATAATTTTTCTACTCATTATCTCTCTCTTCTCTCTCTCTCTCTAAACCTTTATCTCTTTTCTTATTTCTAGTTCTTGTTATGTGATATGAAGTGAAGTGTTAATCGGGAACCTACAATTGGCATCAGAGCTACGTGTGGATTCGTGGTTGATTCTTGTGGTTAAACAAGATCAAATTCGTGTGTAATTATTGAAGAGAAAAATCAACCCGAATTTTTGTGCTTAGATGTGTGAAGTTTATGTTAGTAAAGAAAGATATAGCTGAAGGTAGCTATTGGTGCTAGTGAAATCAAGTTATAAAGGTCATAAAAAGGGTGATATAAGGCGATTTTTGATTGAACAAATTATCGTATATTTGTCATTGCTTTTGACTAAACTGGCAAAATTATGTTGCGTTTTGATTTTTCTTCTTGTTGCGTTATGATTTTCTATGTTGCGTTTTTATTTTTTTCATGTTGCGTTATAGATTTTTCTTCAGGTTGGTTTTGAGGTTTTTTTTCATGTTGCGTTTTGGTTTTTTTCTTTGATGTTGCCTATGTTTTTGAGTATTTTTTGTTGCGTTTCATCGTTATGACTTTTAGTTGCGTTTTGATTTTGTTGTTGCGTTTGGACTTTTTTAGTTGCGTTTTGATCTTTTTAAGTTGCGTTTGACTTTTTAAGTTGCGTTTGATTTTTTGCGTTTGATTTTTTAGGTTTGGTTAAGTGTGTTTTGACTAAACTAAAGTTTCCAGGTACATGAAGACTTTTATATACTGCTGTATATCTAAAGTTATGGCTGCCCAAATTTCGTGAAATTCAATTGACATTACTTGGACTTCAAAAGTCACTGAGTTCGTTAAAGACTAGCACTGGCGTTTTGTCAAGAATATTGTCGTGAAAGAAAATAGGTTTTTAGTAAAACAGCGATTAACTTTTGATCCGTAAGTCGTTTCAGGCCCGTGATCCTTCAAATCGAAGAGAAAAACGGACGGATCACCGTGTTAAGGATTTTTTCAAAGGACAAAAAGTTCGTTTACCATCGATTTATTGACATTTATTCTCATTTTTTGGAATTTGTGTTAGACTTGTTTTTGTTCTAGCTCACGTGCCCATCTGTATTTTAGGCCTTTTGTTTGTGAGCTATTTCTAAACAAAACAGCTATTAACCCTAGCAGAAAATTATCTGTTTTTTAGACATAAATCATTGCCGCTGATGATTTCCGAAATTAAATCATTCCTCGGTTTCTATGGATTTGTAAAAGCCCGTTAATTCAATTATCAGGTTTTAATCATAGACGCGTGTAATATCCCGTGAACGCTGAATTAGCATACCTCGAAACCACTCTTCAATACTAACATCATATCCACTAAAGATTCCAACAATTCTTTATACACTTCCATAATTCACGATTAAAATGGCAAAAGATAAGATTCCTTATCTTCGTGTTCAGATTCAGAAATACAACACAATGCAATAATTCAAGACAAATCAAAAGAAAGTTGCACATGGTGTCTTTTCAACAACTTCATGCACACCTCAAGTTGTCTTTTAAACAACGACTTAAAAGTGAAGTCGGACCGAGGATGGATTCAACACGCGACTTTGCAAACACTCTTTGGTCAAGATCTAGAGACTTTCACGGGCACAAATGATTTGTAATGGAATCAACTACAAAAGCAACTGACATCGAAGAATTTCAAGTGAATGGATCCATGTCTGCTTTTAAAGTTACTCGAGACACATTCGTAGTGTATGTGCAAGAATGCTCAAGGCATCGCGAGTGTTTATTGTGGGATGACTCGATGGCGTGTGTGTGCGCACTCTAAACGTCACCTTACAGGGATTCTCCGCGTGAAGCGTGATGGTGCGATATTTCGCAGAATTCCTGTGCACACTGATTTCGCGTAAGTCAGAACAGATGTCGGAAGTGTGTGGGTTAGAGGTGCTCGCTCGTGATTGATTGGATAGGCGACAGTCTGTAGTGTGAGAGTGATGCTAGTAAGTGCGGGATGTCGCGCTAGAAGAGCCATAGTGAGATCTCTGTATGAGAGACAGTAGAGACTAATAAGAACTCGATTATCTGAGGCTAGTAGTCTCGCTCTGTGCGAGATGTAACTAGTTTTTCTGTTCTGACAGTTGAAGATATAGGTCGCGCGCGTGTGGAATCATAATACTAGAGATCGTAGATAGCGCTCTGAAGCAGAGTGCGAGAGAGAGCGCTGTGTTGGTATTGTTGATCGCAGTGTTGCGTGAGGTAATGGCTCTCGAGAGTATATAGAGATGGCTCGGATAGCTTGTGATTTGACGATGAAGAGCCAATGGCTGAGGTTACAAATATGACTGCTGATGATAATGTCATCTGCTACATGGGACAACAGCATACCTGCGCAAACTGAATTCATTAATGAAGGAGAGGTTGACAGGATTTGTGAACAATGTCTGACATATGTCCGCTTTGCCCGCTAAATTTAATGATGACAAAGACAACTGAACTCTTCAATTCAATCACTGAGTATGTAAATGTTGGGCTCAAAAGACTGTGCCCGAGTGTCAAAGATTTCTGCAAAACTCGAAGCATATTTTATTAATCTTGATCTACAAATGCAAAACAATGTTTTTAAATCAGGGCATCAGAGTCAATTTTTATATAAGAGAAAGTTATGAGGCCAAAGTTTTTAAAAAATGACATCGATGTAACTGAAACATAAACATCGAATTGGAACATAGTGTGGCTAAATTACTTGCAGAGAATGAGCAGTTGCATAAGGAAAAAGAGCACTTGAAACAGACTTACAAAGATCTTTTTGATTCTATCAAAAGGACACGAGTTCAGACCAAAGACCAGAATGAATCTTTAATGGCACAACTGAACAAAAAGTCTAATGAAAATGCTGATGTACTAGCTCAGATTCAGAAAGAAAAAAGGGGTTTCCGCAATTTGCAGCATTAAAAATGGAGTTAAGGAAACTAAACAGGAAATATTTGCCAATAACTAAGTTTGCAAAACCATTCACATCTTGAGCAAACGGCTTGGACAACCACTCTGAAAGACACAATCCGTTGTTAGAACAACGACTAGCAGTTTAAGTCTGAATAGACCTAGAATATTCAAAAACCACGGTTTGACTCTCAAGTTGGAGGTGAACAACGAATTGTCAATCCAGTCACTGCACATCTTTGCCTAAGGAGAGAATCTGCCCTGCAAAACGCTTCATCACCAGGATTGCAAAAGCTCATATAGGTATCAATCAACGACATTGTTCTAATCACTACCTAGAGGAAGTCTAATAGAAAGAGTCACAATGGAACTTTAGGATCCCTCCCCCCCCCCGAGAAATTTTTTTTGACTCCATAACTTTGTTTGCGCCTTCGACATGTCAGAATGTGATCTTTTATGCCAATCATGAGCCTTGTGTAATAAAACGTCTTGAATGAAGTCAACTCGCGTGCTTAAGGTTCCAATTCCAATAAGACAACAAAAAGAACAAAATCGTTTGAGCAAATAAGGGTTGCAACGTATAACCAAAATGACAGATATCCCAAAAGGACATAGGGTTTCAATCAAAAAAGACTACCACTGTGCTTTTTTGAGAAAACACACAAGTCCTAGATCTTGTCATTAGGTGGCAACCAAAAGGGTAGATTCTCAAGAACAGTGTGTAGTCTTAGTTGGGTTTCCTTTAGGAAAGACATTCGCCTATGAGAAACAAAGGTTGAAAGTTGAACACCCAAATGGTTCAATTGCAGATTATCCCTAACCAATGTCGAAGCGAACAAGCTCTTAATATCAGTGACGGGGACTCTCTTAAAGATACATGGTACATCGTTCTATCGTACAGAGGAAGACTCAGAGTTGTTGCGAAAAAGAAAGATATCTCAGAAAACAGGGCTTCAAGGAATTTTGATCTGATGATCATAAAAGGGTATGTCTGATAATAAACACTTTGGCCCGTTCACTCAAAGTTTAAATGAGTTTTAAACACAGCCAGTTCAAGCCCGGTCTCAGGCAAATGAAGCTGTTCACATCAGTTAAGGCTCGTTTACATCAAATGACGTTGATCATAACGTTCAGAACTCGGAATTCAAGACACAGCAATGGAACAGTCAAGTTCATAGCTGGTTCCAAAGTTGTTCATTTAGGCAAACAAGACAGCACATCACGACAAGAGTTGGAATTACTCTTCATCTTCACATAGCAATGCTGAGGACAACAGGTATATATGACACAATACAAAATCTGAAAAAAAATAGAAATCTTAACATAAAGATTTTCTCGACATGTCTTTGGAATCGATTTATTTACGTGACTTAAAATGTTCGCTTACATTGACACGGGTGTGCTATGTAAATGAACGTTTGAGCGGAGAGTTACAATAGTTTTTCAAAACATGTCATTTTCTAAATTTTCTAAATGGCTTATGTTGAAAATTGTCGAGTACATAACAGGACTTTCAATATAAAGGAGGTTTATACTTATCCTCTCAACGAGAAGATTAACGTTTATCGGTTCTGAGCTGTTCGGTCAATGAACATTCAATGTTTTAGCTCAAGAATAAGGATAAGTGTACGTTTTAGTGCACTTACCCTTAATGTTAGATGATTAAAGTCCGCTAAACATTTGGTTTTTTCAAATAGTTGAACACAATTTTTACAACGATATTTCTCGATGATAAATCATAATCTTTCAAAATTGTGTGTTCAACACGCCATCCTCACAATGTTTAAAGACAACATTTTTCAATTAGTCCTATTTTTGAGGGGGATAAGTGGAGTTGTTATCGAAAAACAAAGTTAGTAAGTTCTTGGATACAATCATCAACCGACCATTATTATATATTTCAAACATTTTCAAAATGTTCCAAACCATTCATGTCTGACATTATTTCTTACTTCCCACAGATTTTTCAAGACCCAGATTTTAATCACAATGTATTTCAAACTAAGTGTTTATTATTTAAATTAAGGGGATTAAAAATGTATTTAAAATATGATCTAAACGGACTCAAGTACTAAAAAGTAAAAAAAGGTTTTATGTTCGATCTTAACCAACAAACATCTTATTTCAGACGAATTCTGAAGTCATAGGTATGCGTCTAGGTTAAGGAAATCGCTTCCTATGATCCAACCGAACGGAGGACTCCTACACCAAGATCATCAACGTTTAGAAATAGCAGTTCTTTAGGTATGATTGGAGATGAATGTTATTATGGGAATCAATGCCGAACTAATGATTGAGTCTAACATGGAACAATACAAACAAAGGGGTTTTTGTAATGACATCTTGGTAAGCATTGAATTCGTTTGACCATGAATGAAAATGAAATGTTATGGTATAAAAGGTCTAAACAAAGAAGACCTCACATTAAACTTAAGGCAGAAACTCGGGTTAAACCATTTGCTGTCAGAATCACAAGTGTTGAATGAATTGGAATATGATATAAGGACCCAGTGATGATTATGCACTAACCCTTCCAGCCATATCGGTTTTTTGCTCAACAGACTTAGTTCTCATTTGTCACGGAGATAACAATGTTATCTATTGAAATCTCACTCCGAGATGGATTGCATATTGAATAGGTGCAATATGCTTACAGCCTTCGAGTACTAAAACAAAATGCACTTATTCGAGTCTAGAGCCAAGAGTCAATAAAAATCTCGTAGGACACAATTCCTTTCAAACACTTGTTGAAATCTAAGTTCACAAGCTGTTCTAAGAAAGTCCTACGCAATATCAATGTGATAGTTGCCAGAAACATTCCGAGTGATACTAATGGTATTACAATGAAGATGAAATATGTTGAGCCAGCATCAAAATCAAGCTCTTGGTAGGTGGACTGGCTGAAGTTTTATATGAATCACACTTGTGGCAAATGGTTATCGTTTTTGCGTCCATTAAATGAATTAATGTTGAATGAATTTTGATGAAAACATGACAATCGTATGTGTTTTTCAAAAACTCATTTATCGAGTGACACGTCGATTGATTTTCTAATAATTTTCTCGTTTACTCATTAACGTATAACATGCAGGTCAACGGTGGTAACGGCAACCTCCAAAATCCCATTCAATGCTCAATCTGACGTAAGAACATACTATTTAGAAAGCTCAGATTTAAAGGACCAACGATTCCAGGAAACTTATGGATTGAAGCTTTTCAAGATAATGAATAGTTATGAGTTGTTGGTCAAAGACACAAGATCGCAAGATTGCTTAAGCAGATCACAAAGCATGATAGGAACAAGCTTAAAACAACAAACGAAGGACAAAAGACCAAGAACACTCGAGCTTAATCGACAATAGCAATCTCACTGATTTTTTCTCATGAAGGTGTGTCATCACATGATAACTAAATTCGGGGGTGATTGTTAGCCTCAATTTTTTGAGTCAATAAAAGGAAGCTCGTTCCCTGTGTTCAAGACCTCATTCCGGGGAGATTGTTAGCCTTAATTTAATTGAGCAACAAGGAAGGTTCTGTCTGATCTATGATGAGCTTCGGGTCTTTAAGTCTGTTAATATTGTAATAGGATAATATGCGGGAATCGGGCACGATAGTTATTCTATTCTTGTTATGTGTTGGGTTTAAATCCCATGCAAATACCGAGCCGGGTCCTAGTTATATATTCCCGCTCGTTAATTTTATCGCAGGACGGAGGTTATATAATACTCTTTTTCTATTTTAGTAAAAGACGGAAGTTGTTGAAGTTGTTGAATATATCTAAGAAATATCTTTTCATTTTTTCTCTCATCTCTCTCTCTTCTCTCTCTCTCTCTAAAACTTTTTCCGACTTTTATATTTCTAGTCTTGTTATGTTGTATATGAATGTGAAAGTGTAAATCGGGAAGTTCGATATGGCTTTTTAAGAATTTATTTGTAATATGCTATTAAATAAATGGATTATCAGTATCAGTTTTGTTCCAGCAGCTAATCTTAATCTGATTACTAAAAAATTAATGTAACATTTAGAAGTAAAAAGAATGATTAAGTGCAGGACATATGGTGATATATGTAGTCGTTGATTGATGAAAGAACCAACCAAAGAGTGGATGACTTACTGATTTCTGATAGATAAAGAAGCAGAGGATATATGAACTCAATCAATATGGGAAATGGAGGTCGGAACCTTAATTCAGTTTATTTACTACACACAGTTTACACTTTCAATCTTCAAGGTATTAATACAGTCAAGTTTCACCTTTAAAGGTTTTTAATACCACAAAAATATGATACTTCAACTTTAGAAATATTTCATTAAACTTTTATTAAGGTATTAATTAATAAACTGTAGTTGAATTACATGTTTTGTTTCAAATTTACGAGAAATGAACTATTTAACTAGTCTTTAATTAACTTTAATGTTGCAATGGGCTACTAAGAAGGACGTGTAAAATTTTGAATCAATTTTCTAAAATTGAACACTAGGAAATGTTTATGTGGGACTAAAAAATTAGATCTATCAAAACATGACAGAATTAAACACCACTCAAGTATTTGATGTTAACCATTTATGTATTATAAAATATGGAATGATAATTAAATATTAACCTGTTACTGAAATATATGTTTTTGCAGAGAAAAGTAAGCTAGCCGATCCATTCTATCGCATTCATGCACTTTCAATTGATTTAACACATGGAGCCTTCCCCTGCAAGTACAGACCTAGCCTCCTGTCCAACCTGTCTCGGTAATTTCTAACTTTTGATTCTATCCATGTAGGTGTTATTTTACAAAAAAGAAACATGTTAGATAATTGCGTTATGTGTGGATAGTTGGAGTGAAGCATGGGCATATGAATTTAGAATCGCGTTGGCGATAGTAGATTCCACTTTTATACCTCTTTTACTACCTTTTCTTTTGTCTTCGTTCAGACATTATGGATCTTGGAACAACTTGCGGCCCAAGAATGTGTCTTTCATCTACACAAGTGATTAAATATATTTAAAGCTAAATTTTGAACTTAAAATGTACCTAGGTATTTAGGATTTGCTTATTTCTAATGTTCATGCATATAAGCAGAAGCAATGTAGTAACACAGAAAATTTATGTTTGAAATTTTCATTATTTTCAGGTCACAATGGGTTTTATGTTATCTAATAATGGTGCCCTCCCAACATTCCATAGACCTTGCGGCCATTGGAGTTGATTTAACACATGTACAAGCTGTTCAACCAACCAATTCAGTCTCACTAGCTACTGCAGAATTAACATTGTAAATGTTTGATAGCAACAAGAGAACCACCAAAAGAGCTATCGATAATACAAATGGCGGAAATAACTCTATGGCAAAACGAAGATGTGCAAAGCAAGTTGCCAAAGGCATACGCGAAAGGAACTATTTGAAAGTGATCGCAAGACCAACACGACTGAAGTTGTAAAAAATTGAAAAGCGTTGTATCCGCACCCTATTTGTGTAAACTGTAATTGCATCTGCACATTCCATCTTTTGTAGAACTACTATTAGGAATATAAAAAACCCAACATTTACCTATTGTAATAACTATTGCTCCCGCTGCAACGCGCGGGTCACTTTCCAACTCATTATACCTAAATACCTAAATGCCTCATTCGGATAACACTTGATTAGAATGGGCCTATCTCTAACCAATTCAACAATTCTAGTAATGTGTTTAATTGTCCTAAGTCAAACCCGTTCTAAACTGGCCTAATACATGGTCCAATCTATGTTCTACAATTCTAGTAATGTGTAGGGGTGTTGATCGGTTCGGTTATTGGGTTATTCGGTTTGTTCGGTTCGGTTAGTTCGGTTAAAAGTTTTTTTAAGGTCAACCCATATACTGACCCAAACCGAATTCAAATGCGGTTTTCTGTTCGGTTCGGTTGATTCCTAGTTCGGTTCGGTTCGGTTTTCTGGTTTACCCGAATTACACAATTTATTAAAAAAATATATATATACATACAAATATATTTAACAAAAAAATTATTTCAAACATAAAAAGTGTTTTTTAATATTATGATAAAATTTTATTGATCTTTATATATCTATAACATATATATGAGGCTAACTATGACTGGATAAATTTGATTTAGTGACTGTACGCCACCTCAATGATGACATG
>BQNB010087562.1:0-17778 GCA_026074375.1 Tanacetum coccineum
TTCATAAACCAATCTAAATATGCTCTTGAATCACTAAATAAATATGGCTTTGAATCTTGTGACCTAGTGGATCCTCCCGTGTTGGAGAAGTCCAAACTGGATGAGGATAAAGCAGGGAACAAGCCGTAGATCATCACACTATCGTAGTAGATTTGGCACCCTCCTTATCCTACAGCCAGTAGACCTGACCCTACATTTTGCTAATGCATGTGTGCTCGGAGTCAGCTCGGCCCTACCGAAAAGCACATAAATGCGGTAAAAAGGATCTTTCGGTATCTAAAAGGAACCGTACATCGGGGTCCTTATGGTATCCCAAGTAGTCCTTTCTTGCACTAACAACATTTACAAGATTGCGATCATGCTGGTTGTGTCAAATAACACCGCCGTAGCACATCTGCAGTATACAACTTTTTGGTATAGACTGTGAGGCGTGGTCGTCAAAAAGGCAGAAAAGCGCTTACGATATCCAGTACGGAAGCTGATATATTGCTCTTGGGTCCGTTGTTGTGCTCAAGTCCCTTTGATGAATCACAACTTACCGACTATGGCTATGGATTTCAATAAATTCCAATGTACTTTGATAACAAGAGCGCATTGCTTATGCTGCAACAACGTTCAACATTCCAGATCCAAGCATATAGACATCAGGTTTCACTTCATCAAAGAGGATGTTGAGAATGGTGTGATCGAACTTTACTTTGTCAATACGAAGTATCAATTGGCGGACATCTTCACTAAAGCTCTTGGCCGAGAAAGAATTGAATTTCTTATCAACAAGCTGGGCATGCGGAGTTTTACGCCAGAGTCTCTGAAAAAATTGGCAGATGAAGTTGATGAATAGTGGTGGTACCTATTCAAATATCCTGTAATAAGTAAATACTTAAAATCATAAAACACAAAAAGATTTTTTATTTTTATTTTTATTTTTATTTTTATAAAATGTTATAAAAACAAAAGAGAAAAATATAAAATCAGAAAAGCCAAAAAGATTTTCAGTTTATAAAACCTTATAAAATCAAAATACAAAATTAAAAAATGAGAAAAATACAAAAAGAAGTTTTTTTCAATGGCATGTCTTCTGAAATCGATAACATTTACGGTCTTAGAAATGTCATTCAACAATGATACAAGCCTGTAAATGAAGTCAAATGTTTTCAAAACATGCCAAATGGCTTGCTATTATTTCAGATAGCAACCCGGTCATCATGTTAAAGGCAAGTATTCCGCCAAAAAGGAAAGTTGACCTCTCAACGGGAATTTTTTTCACGGGAATTTTTTTCTCGGGCATGGTCTACTTTATGACCATGCAAAGGCTTGTGTTTACTTTGCAACACAACCCGTGCTTCCTATATTTCCATAAGTGTACGTGTCAGTGCGCTTATGTGTTAAAATAAGAGAAATCTTATTTTTATTGGTAAAAAGTTTTCTTCATAATGAATCAGTGTTTTCAGTAATCACAAAAAGATTTTCAAAGACAATTCGACCACTCAAATAATGACAACAGCTCTTTAAATAGAAAACGGGTCATTATTTGAGGGGGAGAAAGCGTCATCAAACAATCTTGTAAAATGGTCTTTTAAAATAAGTCATGAAATAATGGATAAAGTTTTAGATAATGCCGGATAACAATTTCAAGGGGAGTTAATTTATATTAACTTCAAGAGCTTTAGATGTCATTTGTTTAAATCTTTATGGACTTATTTGCAATTTGAGACTTAGTGACTTCAGGCCTTAAACTACATTTGATCAATATTGCCAACACCTCATAGTTTGTAAAAGACTTAGGAATGCTTGGAAATACTTTCATAGTTTTAAAAGCCTTGAAGTTGATTCTCACGGGATAGATCTAAGCTTATATATTCTTAAAACACGATCTCGAGTATGTGTGCGTACAAAGTTTTGCTGATTCCGAGGTGTCAAAACCAGCAAGGGGGAAGGAGTAGATGTATTCTCGATAGTGTCCTTAGCCTTCTTTTGAGGTTAGCTTCTTTTGTCTTTTGAGGTTAGCTTCTTTAAATTTTAGGCCTTTTTGAATCTTTCGAGTGCACTATTTCAATCACATGGTGGAAGAGACATATCGTCATTAGCCAGTATGCATCATTTGAGTCCCCAGGGGGAAGTGTTAGGAGTATAATTATTTAAAACGTGAGAAAAGTTCTTTCTGATTCAATTAATGCTTCCTCAAACGGTCAATCCCTAAGCTTATTCTTAAAAGAAGTAGAAATATTTGATAAAAGAGGTACACATAGGTATGATGATTCCTTAAGTCAGTCAGTATTCTGCAGAACGAAATGAGTACATTTGGGACTTAGTTGACTTAGGTGCCATCATTTCGACTACTTAGAGGGAATAATTGTGACATTCGGGACTTAGTTGACTTTGGTGTTACAATTTATATCATAACTATCCTGAAGAGAGAAATGCGCTCATCCGGGACTTAATTGACTTTGGTGTTGCGGTATCAAGTTCTTGAAAGGGTTAATTGTGTACTTTGGATATCTGGGCTTTATACATTAAGACTGCTTGATGCGGCTTGCAAGAAAGTTTTGAATCTACTCAAGAAAGGATTGCTGGTTTAGGGGGAAGCTAAGACAACATCAACACCGACATCACCAACCTCACAAGCTCAAGTTACATATGTATCTGAATCTGTTTCATACTCGAAGTTTGAAGCAAAGACTTTCGTAACTTGGAAAGAAAGTTGAAGCAATACTGAAGAGTGCTTGGACAGAGAAAGATCAGATTGACAACTTCTTGAAAGAAAGAAGGTTAATGAGGAGCTTAGAAAGTTCGTTGGTGGGAGATTGTACGAAGGAGACCTACGGCTGCGACAAAAGAACCATATGATTCTATCATATGATGTTCTCATCATTCAGGTCAAACCTCGTACATAATAATCTTGTGAATATATATAGTGTAGACTTAATGGTGATTCTAAGGAGTGCTCGAGTACAAAATTTTCAAGAATTTCTTAGTAAATTCAAAAGTTTTCAAATTATTGTACTCAGCACTGTCTTATATTCCCTCAAATATTGAGGGGGAGCATTAAAATGTTCCTGATAGTTTTGTGTAACATTTTGTCCCCGAACGTTTAATCAATTGATATCCAAAATATCAAGGGATTAACATTTTGGATAAGGGGAGAAAATGTGATTAAACTGAATCTAACTTGTATCGAAATGTGATCATATAAAATGGACTCAGTACACTCTACACTTAGCATGTACTACGATATCGATGCACATGTTAAGGGGGAGCTTTTAGTGATGATTAAAAACATTCAAAGTGTAAACCTTTTGATATTTATATCAAACACTTTGAATGAATTTTTCAATGATTTTGGTTTGTAATGGTGATGGAATACCCTAAAAGACCGACCATGTACTTAATTTTATGGAGTTATAAGGTGGTTAGGTATAGGTATTCAAATCCCATGATCCAGCCAGAACCAGAGGGATCTACCCAGGGATATCCACTAGTTAGTGTAGAAGTCCTTAGGTATGATTAAAAAGGAGAAAAAGTGAGAATCGGGAATAATGCCGACTGAGATGGAGCTAACACTGGAACAAACCCAACAAGGTGTTAGTTATGAAGTCTCGGTAAGCATTGAAAGGGTTGAAGAATGAAAAAGAAATGTAAGGATAAAGGGTGAAAAGAAAGAAGCCCTCCATACACTTAGGCAGAAACCGGGTCAATACATATGCTGTCAGAAACACTGGGTGTTTTGTATGAAATTGAAGACAGTAATGGACCCAGTGAAGCTATGCACAAACCCTCCCAGCCACTCAAGTCGGAAAAGACTTTGTTTCAATACTCTAAGAGGATACACTCATTTTCTTTATTGACTTTCACTTTGGTTTGTTGTTATTGAAAAGGTGGCACTCAGATCAGCCTAACAGATCACTTAAATTAAAAGTGCACTATTGAGTCTAGAGCTAAAGAGATCATCCATTAATTCTCATTAGGACACTTGTCATATTTAGGATTTGTTATCTCACACATGTGAATATCAAGTGAATATCTTTAGAGTTTACGCAAAGATCCTTGTGATTTGCCAGAACATCTGAGTAGATACTTAGAGTATTCACAAAGAAGATGGAAATCTGCTTGAGCCAACATCAAACAAAGCTCATGGTAGTGTGACTTGATGCGAGTCTTATGAATCACATGCTATGGGACAACTAGAAAGCAACAATGGTGCAATTCTTTATGAATCAAACTCGTTCCAGGATATGGATCAACGGTTAAAGAATTTTAAATTGCTTAAAACTCTCGATGTGTCATAAAACCTTGAGCAAGTTGAATCGTCGATTGATTTTCAATCGATTTTTCTATTCAATCGGTGAGACAGTAACTCACTGGTTCACTCTTATTATGTTGTCTGCTTTGAGACATTCCGATAATGAGAACATGCTGAGTACGATGAATCTATTACTTAATGGTGTTAGAAAGATCAATATTATAGCTGGAATCTGTCAAGAAGATTCTTCTTAAATTGAAACATATAGATACAGGTCAAATCCTCACGGATTTGAAGGTTACTCCCAACCTAAAATGGGTGATGACAAAAGCCTTATTGTCCCCACTTATTGCTAAAACTGTTTTTTATGCAGGCTATTTAAAGATGGTGGTGGATGTGGTTCCTGATTTTCCCAGATTGACTTACAAGATCCCATAGCCACATGCTTCATACCCGATAGACAAACATAAGGTCTTCATGAAAGACTCAAATACATATTTCAAGACTTCCGCTACTAGATTACAAACGTCTTTATCAAAGTGACGATAGTATTTTAGTCTATCGAATCTCAAGAATGACGTTTAGCATTAATGTTTTTAAGACACTACCATTCAAGAAAGGTTATGGAGCATGTTGGTTCAGGAAATCACAAACCATAAGTGGCAAAGTTAAGATGGCGAAGAGATTGTGCTTGGTTGATGATCTCAAGATGCTCAAGATCACAATGTCAAATACAAGTTCAAGGAACAAGCTCAATCTAGAAATCAATGATCACTACAACATACTCACATGAGAATGTCAAAAGGACGAGCTAAAGACTAAAGACAAAGCATAGTAGGCTAGGCTTAAAGTTTTGTAATATGGGAATTGTGACTCCCTTGATGGAGATTGTTGGAAACACAAAAAGTATCGGTCACTTCAAGTTGTATAGGTTTAGCTCGTAGATTGTGTTCATTTAGATTAGTAATCTAGTCCAGCCCAAGGCCCATGGGAAGCCCATCATAGCCCATGGGTCGGCCATCATGTAAGTATATAGGCCCTCTCCTAGCCTTGGAGAAGGGTTGGTTGTTTTCATTTTCTTCTATATTTTCCACATAGTAATAATATCATCCATTCCATCACTTTCTCTCTCTAAACATCACAACCCACATCTCTCTCTTGTTCTTGGTTTAGATCATAAAATTACACGTCTCTACATAAATTATATCCAGTTTATCAATTTCAAATTAAAATAGAATTTATTTTAATATAATTATATAATTCATTTTTTTGTTTTATTTTTTTCCAACCAAACACGCGATAGTTTTCACAAATTCTAATTCCTCCGGATTTCAATTCCTTAATACATCAATTCCTCAGACACATTCCAATTTCACCAATAATATTTTGCGAACCAAACGAATTTCACCAATAATATTTTGCGAACCAAACATGCCCTAAAATATAGAAAACAAATTGTAAAAGTTGATGAATAAGGTTGATTTGATAGTGTTATTAAACAATCTCTTAGTCACATGAGAGATTTAAAATTGTTCTTTGAGTTGAATTATCGTGGTTACATTTTAAGTTTTATGCATAAGAGTTACATGAAACACTTAGATCTTTATCAACAACAAAGAATGGATGCCCGCGCTTCGCTGCGGGAAGTTTTGATTTAGCATATGATTTTTTTGCAGCAGGGCACCCGTATACAATGGTAATGATACCATAATATGACTCAATATACTTAAAGCATACTTTTGAAAAATACCATAATCATCAAAGCATGCTTTTAATTTTAAGAAACACTTATTGTTTTACTTTAACACAGTACACATACATGTTTCAAGAGTACACACCACCTTAAAACCATAGTTTTAAAAAGCGCGCCTAGGCTCTAAAACTCTAAGGCTTAAGCTCTAGGGATTTTTTAGAGCCTAGGCGCGCCTAGAAAAGGTGACGGATTTTGAAACTTTCTTTTCGAATTTAACATTCATCGCCCTCGTATGTTAATAATAGATTACCTAGAAACTAAATAAATCAATTAATTTGAGTGTCTGGTCATTCAATTCAAGTGTCTTCACATACAGACTCTTCCCTCTACTCTATTTTACACATGAGATAACGTAATCTCGTCATGCCATGAATTTGATACATTGCTTGATATTTTTAAACTATTAAATTTTTTAGATATATTAATTATTTTAGTGTTATTTAAGTCATCATTAATCTATAAATTTTTGCCTAAACTATTATAATTTATTTCAATTAAATGCGACTCATATTCATGAAGCCCGCGCCTTGATCCACACCTCGCCTCAAGGCTCCATAAACCCTTTGCGCCTCAGTGCGCCTTGAGCCTTTCAAAACACTACTTAAAACATAATCATTCTTACACTTTTTGCTAGAAGCAATATCAATACTACACAATGGCTGTAAAAAATAAATGGAAACAACATGTGGGATAACCTAGACCACCTTAAGCTCAGCCACCCAAAAATGCCAAGCCAGTACATAACTGAGTAACAACAAATGCACATTGATCTTTCATCTTTGACAACGTTTCTACCTGGTCCAGTAATTTTGGTTAATACCCCGGTGTGATGTTTTCCATCTCTGCAATCAAGTTGCCAAAACCCACACCAAGCTTCTGCAACACTTTTATCATTTTAGTTTTTCCCGTTGTTTCCATTTTTTTGAGGTAATTTCTTGTTTGCCTACATACATATTTTGGATACGGTCGAAGCCCCAAAGCGATGCCTGCAATATTGGAGCGTTCTAGAAATTAAGAAGTCACAGTTATTGAAATTCAGTAAGCAATTGTTTCTTGTTTAGTGCAATGATGATTGTCAAAATGTTACATATCACAGCATCTTCTCATGTTGAAAGTAAAAAAGTAAACTCGATTTCACATTGAGAGATCTTACTACATTCTAAGGACTTGCATTTACATCTCTAGAAACATCTATACAAAGACAAACTATATCACATGTTAGAAGTTCAGAAATCCAAAATCAAATAAAGAAAACCTTAAGAAACCAAAGCATCTGAAATCCAACATGGTACGAAACAGATGCATTTAGCTTAGGAGTCAAAATTAGGTGAAACATATTTCCTTATATATGACAATCCTCATGGTTTGATACCTGATGTAGTCTTATATTTTTCTAAAAATAGGTTTTATCTTTTAACTCTCCTAATGTATGTACCGTTAGAAGTTTAGGGAGACCGATCAGTATTTGTCGGACTTACTTGTCGGACATGGTCAACCTTTCCCACTTGTACATTCCTGGGATCAAGATATTCATCCTCACTAATCCGACTATATGAAGATATCAGCACCTGGAAAAAAAATCATTCTAACAGATTTAAAATTGGCTGACAAACTTAAATATTTAAATCTATGCGCCCAAAGCCACAATATAATATGAACCTTTAAGTGGTCCGAACAATCCAAACTTACTAGTTATAGATCTATATTTAGATTGGTCGACTGATTGAAAAGGCCCAAACCATATATAGTGCGCTAACTCGGTACTATAGTCTTGAACCATCTTGCACCTTTACTCTTTTCCTTATTCTATTGCCAAATACTTTAAGTCACTCGATTTGAATTATCCAAAAAAGAAGGTAAGTATTTATGTGTAGCTTCTGGTATGATAGGCAACATGTTACTAACTTATAAAATTACGAAAGAAAACACGGAAAATAGTTTTGACGTCGCAAGCCGAGCCACTTACTGATAAACTGGTCAATTTGGTTATGTTGCATTTTTGATAGGTGAATACAGTTTCTAATTTTTGTCGAGTATACCTCGTATTTTGACAGTACAACGCAGCCCACGACATTTATCTAAAAGCTTAAATACCAACTAACATACATAAACTGTATTGGTGACAACTTTTGTTTTGCAATTATCAATTTCTTTTTACAAAACTTCAATAATTCTGTTTTTTCACAACTATCACCGTATCTAAATTTTCCTTATATAACAGCTTATTTGCCTGTACGCTTACAAACAGGTATATTCCCGTTATTTCTTTCAAGTTAACACGTCACATGGGCATGAAGAAAAAAAACAAAAAAAACTTAAATCAGCACATCTACACATTAATCTCATAGCAACACAGCATAAAGGGCATTCATAACATCATATATCATTAGCCTTCAAAATCAGTCAAAAACGGTCGGTCAGGCTTATACTCTATACTCTAAAACCACAATCCTGGACTTTTCTTAATCAACGAAACCAACATCGATGAGTCACCAAGGCATACACTAAACATAAAAAAATGTACAACAGATTCATTTGAAGTATATTTAACAATCAGACTAAGTTTTCAAAATCCAAAAGCAATCCCAAACAGCCTTATAACTATCATACAACCCCTATAGAGTTTCAATAATACATCTCCTACACGTAGTTAATCTAATTAGCAAGCCCAAACAGCCACTGTAAGCAAATTTATTAAGTAATTCAAAGACTCGCTGAGTATTCTAATATTTAACCCCAAGTAGCCTGAGTTATCGGTTTCATAAACAGATCTCTAGCAGCCCCTAAAATACAACTATGTATGCAATCCTAAACAACCCACAAAAAGTTGTTATTCTACTGAGCAATCCCGAACAATCCATTTTTCGTCCGCGTGTGGCTTTACGGATTAAAGTTTAGTGTTTGTGTTCTAAAATCTTTTGTAATGACCTCCTGAAATATGTTTATGGCTCCAATGGTTGTTACCCATTCGGTCCAACTCCATTCATCCGTCTTGGGCAATGACTAACTTGGATGTTTCCCGACCAAACCGCCTATTTTGCAACCTTAAATACTTATATGAATACAGATTATATGTATCTAAGTATGTACTCTGAAATGTAAGACATATAGCCTTTCAAATCATTCAGACTAATAACAAAACCAAGTTACCAATTATGATTTAGTAACTTGGACATGGATGTAAGAGAAGAAAGAAAGTGGCGCACCATGTTCCATGGCAGTTTGGCAGGGGTCGGCTGAACTCGGCATCAACATAAACCTAAAGACACGAGCAACCATAATCGGGCAGCGCAACCCGGGTCATGATACAGGTACAACCGCACCTTGCTCCACCTTGGTGAACTCATGCCACCCAACTTCAGCCCTCGTGTAGCTTAGTCGTCTTATTCCTTCTTCGAACGACAGTATGCGGTGACACTTGAAACGAAAACATCAGACCAATTTTATAAGACTGGGCATTCAGTCGAGCTTCCATGCCATATCTTTCTCCTATAATTGTTACAAATCAAAACAACTAATCAACGATACAAAACCGTTCAAAAACAAATTAAAATACTGCAAAACAACATACTTGTAACGTCAAACCGTTCGACGTTTCTCACCAAAAACGTGTGCCTCAAAAAACCATTCTCCATAAAATTGTGAACCTCTGAAACCGTAAAAAAAACTCCATATTAGTTGAAATTTCTCATGAACAAAACATATCATCAACCTAAATTTCCAAAAAATCAACAGTTTACATTCTCATGCCATTTTCCCCTAATCAAAATAAAACAAAAAATAATATAATCAAAACATTCATAATTACTAAGACATTTGAGCCTGATGACTTAAAACATAAGGTTAGAAACAAATGCAACCCACTTAAGAGGGTGTGGTCTAGCTTACCCGAACCCGCCTATCGTATCCCCTAAACCCACCCGTTTTAGCCCTCATCTTAGCCTCGAACCACATCTATTTCAGCAACCAAATGCACTCAGCTCAGCCCCCATTTCAATACCCGAATCCACCCCCCAAAAGTCACCCATTTCAGCCCCTAAATTCACACGTTGCATCTCTTATTTCGGTCCCTAAACCACACATTTCAGCCCTCGTTTTACCACCCAAACCCATCCATTTCAGCCCTAGCTTAAGCCCCCAAACGTACCCACTTCAACCTCTATTTCAAAACCAAGTCCACCCCCTGAAGTCACGCATTTTAGCCCCAAGCCTACCCATTACAGCCGACGTTTTAGCACCCGTTTCACCACGAAAACACACCCATTTCAGCCCCTATTTCAGCCCCCAAACGTACGCTTTTCAACATCCAAACACACCCATTTTAGCCCCCACTTCAGGACCCAACCCCACCCGCTTCAACCCTCGTCTCAACACCCAAACGACCCGATTTAACCCCAAAAACCCACCCAATTCAGCACCCACCACACAAAAATTAGGGGGTGTTTGTTTAAGCATATTTTAAAATCTTTAGGAAAAAAACAAAGAAACACAACCTATTTACAGCTTACACACAAATACAAAAGCTAAACACACCCTCCTTTGAGTTATAGAGGTTGGTACCGAATTCACCTATCGCATCATGGTTAGCTTTTTTTTTGATTGAGTTAGTGTAGATGCGAATCCGACTTATCATAGGAAACTCACTACCCCTAATTAGAAAACAATAGTCTATAGCATGAAAAATAATGGAAGAACTCAACCGAGTTATGGAAACAAAAGGCTAATAAATTACCTGCTGCTGTTTGAAAGCAACGCTGACTTTCAAAGACATGCCCTTCCGTCTCTACAAACAACTTTTCCCCTAGATGCAAAAAATGAAACTTATATTTAGGTATGTTTACAACAACATTCAATGGTACTGTCACATCTACTGGTATCTCATTTAAAGTATAATAAAAGACACAATCATCGAAGGCGAACTCACCAAATCAAATCCTTCCACTCTAACCATTAACCTTCCACCACCGCAGCCGCAACCACATCGAAATTCAAATCATATGAACTACATATGATTAGCTTTTACACTTATTTCAGTTTCATGTTTTGCAATTGTCTTCTCATCCATCGTGAAACTTTACAGATCAAATTTGGGGGTTGTTGAGCCACATCATGTAGGAAGTGTGGTTCGGTGGTTTCTGGAAATTATGGAGCACCCTGCTACTGTTTCCCACTCCTGAAAATACCGTTTGTTAATCTCGTCAAGTGATAACACTGTGAAAGTTGTGTAATAAATTTCTATCAATTCATGCCAAAAAATGGAAAACAATATCTACATCCAAACGCAAGCCCATTAACACCAACTCATCCAAAAAAACAAAAACCAAAACATCTTTTCTAAAGAAATTAAAATTAATAAAACAAAAAAAGCTTACTTTTTGGAAGATCAATATCATCATCTTCAATCTTTTAAAATATTTATTTTTCTTCCGTCACCGGAGCCGCCACCTGATCCGGCGTGCTCTTGGTGGTCCTTTACCGCTGCCGCCTCCTTGCACATGCCAGTGATTTTCTCACCCGGGGAGATTTGGGGCTATTGATTTTGGTGTAATGATTCAGGGATATTAGGTGTAGTGTGTGTGGTTTCAGATGTTTTGTATATGCTTTTAGGGAAGAACACGTATACATATACGTGTTTCATTATCAAAGAGGGGATGGTGGGAAGAAGCTTCAGAAATAATATAAAAATATTTCATGTATGATTAAAATATTATTTACTGTAGCTATGAGAGTGGGTATTGTAGCAAACAAACAGTGTTTCAGACTAACACTTTAGGGGATAAAATAATGATTTTTATATTAAAATATTGTTACTGTTCATTTTGTGTGTGACATCACATGAAGTCAACAATTGTATATATGTATAATTTATCATAACCAATCTCTTTTAAGATATTATTTTCTTATTGTTTCACTTTTATAAACAATACTCACTCCGTCTCATTTTTATTGTTCATGTTTTTTTTTTATGATGTCTCAAATTAATTGTTCACTACTAAAAATAGATAGAGAATTTTGATCAAGTTTACTATATTATACTTGTTTGAAATTATTATTACAAACTTTAAAAAAGACTTTAATTAATTAGTTAATGGTAAAACTGTCATTTTATCAAAAAGTAAGAAAAAAAACAGTAATAAAATCATTTTTCTTAAACTGTGTATTTTTTGTCAGGAGACAATAATTTTAGGACGAAAAAAGTACATACAATCAATATCAATTTTTTTACTAATATTTATCAAACAACCCAACAAATCTAATGTATGCACTAAATATACTTTTTGCACTAAAATAGTGCAAAAAGTGTTAAAAATCATCGCCAATGTGATCAGTAAACTTAGCATAAAATGGTGTAATAAATAGTAAACACACAAATAATTGCACCAAATATAGAGCATTAATATTCATTGACTAAAAATTATTCATGGTATTAATTATTAAAACTTGTTACTTCTACTAATCCTTTGATATTTAATACAAATAATAAAAACTAATTTATATAAAATATATTTTTATAAGTTTCATATTAATATCATCAAAATAAGCTCAATATTAGTATATATACTTTTTTTTATTTTTTATAAATATTACATTATCATGTATTATAACAATTAAAAGTACAATTAGGGGTGGGGTTATAATAGAAAATTAGTTATAATAAAAAGGGTAAGATGAAATCCTAGCCATTAGATCAAATTTTAATAGATTACAAAACGCGATGGTATTTTTGTAAATATGTAGAACTTCAGGGTCGATTGTAAAATAACCAAAAATAAAAAACAACCCCTTTTCTTTTCTCAGAAACATCCCGATCTGTTTTCATTTCAATCAAAACACTCTCTCTCTTAAAAAACACACTAAATACACACACAAAAACCTAATTTTTTTCCCGATCAGATCAATCGAGTCCACGATGGTTTCTCAGATCTTACACCGCCTGGTACGTTAATCTTACTGCATCTATTTTATCAAATTAAATTCGTTTTTTAATATGATGAAGTAAAGTTTTTAAATCTATAAACGAGTGTGTGTAGGTATATGTTTATGTATGTTCTCATCTAGATCTAAAACCATATGTAGAAAAATATATATATATAACGTGTTTAAGAAAGTTGCATACAAAGTGTTTGATAAAATGTCTCAACTAGACTTTGTAACTGTGATGTAGTAGGATATGAGTTGTAATGCAGTAGGTTAATTGTAGGATAATTGTGTTCTTGCTTTTGCCTGTTATGTGGTAGGAAATGAACTGTAATGCAGTAGGTTACTTATGTTGTTCATATGAATGATTTAGTATAAACGTGGCTTGTCAATTTTCACGAAATTGATTGTGTTTTCTTGCTTTTGCTTGTGATGTGGTAGGATATGAGTTGTAATGCAGTAGGTTACTTGTGTTTTCTTACTTTTGCCTGTGATGTGGTAGAAAATGAACTGTAATGCAGTAGGTTACTTATGTTGTTCATAGGAATAATTTAGTGTAAATGTGGCTTGCCGTTTTAAACGAAATTGATTTTGCTTGCCTACTTTTGTCTTTAATGTTTTAGGAAATCAACTGTAAAGCAGTAGGTTACTTACGTTGTTCATAGGAATGATTTAGTATAAATGTGGCTTGCGGTTTTCACAAAATTGATTGTGTTTTCTTGCTTTTGCCTGTGATGTGGTAGGATATGAGTTGTAATGCAGTAGGTTACTTGTGTTTTCTTGCTTTTGCCTGTGATGTGGTAGGAAATGAACTGTAATGCAGTAGGTTACTTATGTTGTTCATAGGAATGATTTAGTATAAACGTGGCTTGCCGGTTTTCACGAAATTGATTATGTTTTCTTGCTTTTGCCTGTGATGTGGTAGGATATGAGTTGTAATGCAGTAGGTTACTTGTGTTTTCTTGCTTTTGCCTGTGATGTGGTAGGAAATGAACTGTAATGCAGTAGGTTATTTACGTTGTTCATAGGAATAATTTAGTGTAAATGTGGCTTGCCGGTTTTAACGATATTGATTGTGTTTTCTTGCTTTTGTTTGTGATGTGGTAGGAAATGAATTGTAATGCAGTAGGTTACTTATGTTGTTCATATGCATGATTTAGTGTAAATGTGGCTTGCCATTTTAAACGAAATTGATTTTGCTTGCCTACTTTTGTCTTTGGTATGGTAGTAAATGAACGGTAATGCATTAGGTTACTTACTAGTTCATAGACATGATTTTGTGTAAATGTGGCTAGCCGGTTTTAAAGAAATTGATTGTGTTTTCTTGCTTTTGTCTATGATGTGGTAGGAAATGAATTTTAATGCAGTGGGTTACTTATGTTGTTCATATGCATGATTTAGTGTAAACGTGGCTTGGCGTTTTAAACGAAATTGATTTTGCTTGCCTACTTTTATCTTTAATGTGGTAGGGAATCAACTGTAAAGCAGTAGGTTACTTACGATGTTTATAGGAATGATTTAGTATAAACATGGCTTGCCGGTTTTCACGAAATTGATTATGTTTTCTTGCTTTTGCTTATGATGTGGTAGGATATGAGTTGTAATGCAGTAGGTTACTTGTGTTTTCTTACTTTTGCTTGTGATGTGGTAGAAAATGAACTGTAATGCAATAGGTTACTTATGTTGTTCATAGGAATAATTTAGTGTAAACGTGGATTGCCGTTTTAAACAAAATTGATTTTGCTTGCCTACTTTTGTCTTTAATGTTTTAGGAAATCAACTGTGAAGCAGTAGGTTACTTATGTTGTTCATAGGAATGATTTAGTATAAACGTGGCTTGCCGGTTTCACGAAATTGATTGTGTTTTCTTACTTTTGCCTGTGACGTGGTAGGATATGAGTTGTAATGCAGTAGGTTACTTGTGTTTTCTTGCTTTTGCCTATGATGTGGTAGGAAATGAACTATAATGCAGTAGGTTACTTATGTTGTACATAGGAATGATTTAGTATAAACGTGGCTTGCCGGTTTTCATAAAATTGATTGTGTTTTCTTGCTTTTGCTTGTGATGTGGTAGGATATGAGTTGTAATGCAGTAGGTTACTTGTGTTTTCTTGCTTTTGCCTGTGATGTGGTAGGAAATGAACTGTAATGTAGTAGGTTATTTAAGTTGTTCATAGGAATAATTTAGTGTAAATGTGGCTTGCCGGTTTTAACGATATTGATTGTGTTTTCTTGATTTTGTTTGTGATGTGGTAGGAAATGACTTGTAATGTAGTAGGTTACTTATGTTGTTCATATGCATGATTTAGTGTAAATGTGGCTTGTCATTTTAAACGAAATTGATTTTGCTTACCTGCTTTTGTCTTTAATGTGGTAGGAAATCAACTGTAAAGTAGTAAATTACTTATGTTGTTCATAGGAATGATTTAGTATAAACGTGGCTTGCCGGTTTTTACGAAATTGATTGTGTTTTCTTGCTTTTGCTTGTGATTTGGTAGGATATGAGTTGTAATGCAGTAGGTTACTTATGTTTTCTTGCTTTTACCTGTGATGTAGTAGGAAATGAAATGTAATGCAATAGGTTACTTATGTTGTTCATAGGATGATTTTATATAAACGTGGGTTGCCGGTTTTCACAAAATTGATTGTGTTTTCTTGCTTTTGCCTGTGATGTGGTAGGATATGAGTTATAATGTAGTAGGTTACTTGTGTTTTCTTACTTTTGCCTGTGATGTGGTAGAAAATGAACTGTAATGTAGTAGGTTACTTGTGTTTTCTTACTTTTGCCTGTGATGTGGTAGAAAATGAACTGTAATGCAGTAGGTTACTTATGTTGTTCATAGGAATAATTTAGTTTAAACGTAGCTTGCCGTTTTAAACGAAATTGATTTTGCTTGCCTATTTTTGTTTTTAATGTTTTAGGAAATCAACTGTAAAGCAGTAGGTTACTTACGTTGTTCATAGGAATTATTTAGTATAAACGTGGCTTGCGGTTTTCACGAAATTGATTGTGTTTTCTTGCATTTGCCTGTGATGTGGTAGGATATGAGTTGTAATGCAGTAGGTTACTTATGTTGTTCATAGGAATGATTTAGTATAAACGTGGCTTGCCGGTTTTCACGAAATTGATTGTGTTTTCTTGCTTTTACTTGTGATGTGGTAGGATATGAGTTGTAATGCAGTAGGTTACTTGTGTTTTCTTGCTTTTGCCAGTGATGTGGTAGGAAATGAAATGTAATGCAGTAGGTTACTTATGTTGTTCATATGAATGATTTAGTATAAACGTGGCTTGCTGGTTTTCACAAAATTGATAGTGTTTTCTTGCTTTTTCCTGTGATGCGGTAGGATATGAGTTTTAATGCAGTATGTTACTTGTGTTTTCTTGCTTTTGCATGTGATGTAGTAGGAAATGAAATGTAATGCAGTAGGTTACTTATGTTGTTCATAGGAATGATTTATTGTAAACGTGGCTTGCCGGTTTTAATGATATTGATAGTGTTTTCTTACTTTTACTTGTGATGTGGTAGGAAATGAATTGTAATGCAGTAGGTTACTTGTGTTTTCTTGCTTTTGCATGTGATGTGGTAGGAAATGAACTGTAATGCAGTAGGTTATTTACGTTGTTCATAGGAATATTTTAGTGTAAATGTGGCTTGCCAGTTTAACGATATTGATTGTGTTTTCTTGTTTTTGTTTGTGATGTGGTAGGAAATGAATTGTAATATAGTTGGTTAGTTATTCTGTTCATATGCATGATTTAGTGTAAACGTGGCTTGCCATTTTAAACAAAATTGATTTTGCTTGTCTACTTTTGTCTTTAATGTGGTAGGAAATCAACTGTAAAGCAGTAGGTTACTTACGTTGTTCATAGGAATGATTTAGTATAAGCGTGGCTTGCCAGTTTTCACGAAATTGATTGTATTTTCTTGATTTTGCCTGTGATGTGGTAGGATATGAGTTGTAATGCAGTAGGTTACTTATAACAACCTGAAGTTTTCATCAATCTAATATCCATCTACTAAATTAGATGTCACCTTTTATACAGGGAAAATTATTGCTTTATCTCATTATGCAACGTAACCTGCATCTCTAAAGTAAACGAGCTCACACAACCTCTATCAATGCCATATATAACTATGTTTAAATCATGTAAACATCCTAATATGTCAAGTCTATATCTTAATATCATTTTTACCAAGTACGTTATCCATTTAACGTACTTTTAAAATGTTATTTCAAAACAAGCATTAGACGTAAACGTTTATATCAAAACCCTAATTATATGTAATGTATACATATAAAATGAATATGTAAGCCTTCAAGCATGTGTACAAGTGTACAATGCATCACACTTGAATTATATTTTCCCTCCAAGTCAATGTACAACTCATTAAAGCTTAATGTACAAATCTATTAAGCATATAATTCAAACCTTGCTATTTTTCACCATTTTCATTTTAGATTTCTTACCACCACTCTAGCACAAGGTATAAGCACTTAATGCATGACTTCTAAACCCTAAACCTAAAACTAAACCCTAATCCTTAATCCTAACCCTAATCTTAACACTAAACCTTAATTCTAAACCCCAATCTATCCCTAATCCTAACCCTGATCCACATTTTAAAACTCTAAACCCTAACCCAAAATAAAATGAACTCGACACTCCTTTTACTTCATTTTTAACCATTTTAAGCAACCAAGCACCTTAAGCAAGCATCCTAGCACCTTTATGACATCACCTAGCAGCCACCCTAGCACCTTATAAGCACCTTATTCACTACCTTAGCCACCAAGTTTGCAAAATCACCTCCTTGTCACTTATATGTAACTGACCACCTTGCATATCTACCTCCATAGCCTACAA
>BQNB010087563.1:0-27892 GCA_026074375.1 Tanacetum coccineum
GTTTGCAAAATCATCTTCCTGATGCTCCTTTTGCTTGATTTCGTTTCGTCATCTACATGCGTTTAAGCCACCCTCAACATGAGAAATAATTTTCAACCTCAAAAATGAAAAAGGACATCACCTGCAAACATTCACATGCCAATAAACCTCAGTCATTCTACTTGTGAAGAATGAAAGTAATATGAGTGTTAATGTCTTGCCTTTACGTTATTTAGCAGCTTTATCATTCGTATCATTCGATGTTTGGCGTCGAAAACGACTCTGGTTTAAAGAGAATAAACGATAGGTTATACATTTGCATGTAATCTCTATTTGGATTTTTTTACAACTCATTAACACTTAAAATTAAACACCGGCCACTTATTTAAATGTCTATTTCCTCACAAACCTATAGACCCTTCAAAAGTGCTTATTAATATTCTGAAAACACAATAATCCTATAAGCAGATACACACATAAATCTATAGACTTGTCACTTACAATTAGTTAGATACCTTCATCTCCTATTCTAAATAATTTGGATAAACCAAAAAACCCCAAATTTAAAAACCCTAAAACTAAACACAACTAAACCACAATCAAATTCCAACTTATTTAAACACATATTTGAATACCTAGATTTTAATTTAACACAATCAAATTCGGAATAAAAAAATTAAAATGAATCAATAAGATGGGAGAGTACCTTTTAGACCCGTTTTCCAGATGGTGATCACCAAAAATCTGCACCTATTATGAGATATTCCGAATCTTATGAGAGAAAGACAGAGACCATTTGTTGTGTGTTTTTGTGAAACATAGAAACCAAAACCCTTAATTTTGTTTATATAAATATGAAATTAATACACATAAATTAGGTAAAAAAAACATGCCTGATAAGAAGCCAGCGCCGCTTCGGCTACCGCCGCCGTATAATTCATAATCGTGCTCCACCAATCTAATAAAAAACACAAAAAATCAAAACCCCTAAATTTTTTTGTATACATTTGAAGTATCAATTCATGCAGTAAAATAACCAATCATATTATATAAAAAAAATCCATATCATCACATACCTGCAACTCGAAGAAAAAAAAGAAAAAAAAGGTGTAGATGGAAGGGAAGAATAAGAATCGAGAGAAAGATACAGAGAAGCGGTGAGAAGGATGATGATAGAGTGGTTGGTTTTATTCGGTGGTGGTTTTGATCAGGAAGAGAGGAAGAGAGACATATGTAAACAAAGAAAAGAGAGAGGGGATAAAGACACGTGTGATCCACTAAATTAAATGGGTACATTAAAGGAGCCTCAGGGCAACAATCTTAACCATAGAATCACTGTAAATTTTTAGGTATGAGTTTTGAGGATGGAGGTAGATGATGTATAGAGAGAGAGGAAGAAGAAGATGCTAGACAGAAGAAGAAGGAGGTAGAGGATATGGGTCAAAACCCGGGTCGGCCGGGTATCATTGAATGCATTTAATGAATGCTTTGGGACGACAATCTCGCTCTTTAATATATAAGTATAATATTTCATTTTCAAGCATTTGGAAAGATTATATATATTTATAAATTATTTATGTGTATGCTTAGTAATTATAAAGAATATTTATCATCGATAACCAAGAATGTTTATCACAGTCTTGAAAGGAATATTGATGACATATAGTATGGACCAGCCCAGCCCACGTATACTATTATGGGCTTGGAAGCTGCTCATGGACCTCCGGCCCATGAATCGCGGTCGCGGCCTCATGGACCTACGGGTCACGGATACGGACACACTGTCCACGGCCGCGGTATCTTCACAAGTTATCTTTAAGGATAACCTAATTAAATAAGAGATATGCTTGACATATTTGAATCAGTTAGGATGATTTCGAATCCAGATAATATCGGTCGTATCTTGGGCCGAAAGTCACGGAAACCCTAAGGGTTAGTCGGCCTATAAAAGGAACGCAATTATCATCGATACAGGTATCTTAAAAACACTAAACACACTCGATTACTCTCTTAGAATCCTATACTTACTCTCACGTCGGAGTCTAATCGTGGGATCCGCTCCCACGATAAGGTTAACGGTGTTTGTTTCCTTGTGCAGGGTTCTCTAAACAAGTTCACTTAATACAAGAATAAGGCTCTATATACCCGAATAGCTGTCTATTCGAACCAAGTAAGACCCGACCTAACTTTTGTATCAACAAGTTGGCGCCATCCGTGGGACCCAACACTAGGAATCACTCTCAGGAAAATAAGTGCAATAGCTAATACAACTCCCATTGTGACTACTGTCACGAAACCTACAACTAAAGAAAAAACGCCGAGAGAGGCGGATGCCACACCCAGGGTGAATATCTAGGACTTCTGTGAAGAACATTACGAGGATATCCTGTCGGTCATTATGGACAAGATTCGCCGTGACAAGCGAAAAGAAGTCCATGCTAGGCTGGACTTTGAAGAAAGTCCTAAGAAAAGAAGAATAAGAGAAGGCTCTCAAAACTCAAGTGCCAGGACCTTGTCCGCAAGGTATCATAATCCATCAGAGAGCCTGAAAGTGCGGGACCGCTTAAGATACAATGAGCGTCATGTGTTTGACCGACTAGGTCATCAAAGGCAGAGCGCGTTCGACCGACTCAGTGATACATATTCGCCAAGCACAAATAAATCCGGACCGGACAAAGCAAAATCCAGAGATCATTCTCGCGGTAGGAGCCGCCCTCACGGGCGGGGCTCTCCTAGCAGGGATCGTCCTCGGAGCAGGGACTGCTCTCGCAGCGTCGAAGAATCATACGATCATACCCGCTCCTCCTACGGGACGGGAACCGAACATGGATACCGCTCCCGCGACAGAAACCGCTCCCGTTATGTGAAAAGGGGAAGAAAAAGCGAATCTCCGTTATCCCGCGTATCATAGAGTAGCACTAGCGACGGAGGACACTGGAAGTCCAAGTCAAAAAGGCACAGACCTACGGATGAGGATGACTTGGCGGTACCTTGGATATGTGAAGAGGTATATCCGTTCACACCTCGAATTCGCAATTTCAAAAGTTCACAAAAAACACGAATGCCTAACAACGTGAAGACATATGACGGAACAGGGGATCCAGAGGATCACGTAAAAAAAATTCAAGCAGCAGCACAGGTAGAACATTGGGCAATGCCTACATGGTATCACATGTTCAATTCTACCCTAATAGGTGCCGCAAGGGTATGGTTTGACGAACTCCCTTCGGAAAGCATAGATGGGTACAAGGATCTCAAAGAAGCCTTCTTAGCGTACTTCATGCAGCAAAAGAAGTACGTCAAAGACCCCGTTGAAATACACAATATTAAGCAAAGGGACGGAGAGACCATCGAGGAATTTATGAAACGATTCAAGGTGGAAACAGGACGCGTGAAGGGAGCTCCTGAGTGCATGCGGATCTCCGGATTCATGCATGGTGTTAACAACCCTGAATTGACAAAGCGCCTTAACAAACATGTTCCAAAGACCATGGAAGAAATGATGATTGTCACCACTGACTTCATACGTTGAGAAGCCGCTGCTGCTGGCAAAAAGAAAGGTCAAACGTCATGGAGAGCACAGGAGCAGTCAAAGTGGAGGTCTGATTTCCGAAGTCAGCCAAGGAAAGGACAGGGGTCTAGCAGGTTTACCCCCTTACAAGAACACCCAAAGAAATCCTCGCGACCGAAGCAGGAAAGTTCAAACCGCCACCACCCATGGTAACCCCGGTAGAGAAGAAAAGCAGCAACAAGTTTTGCGACTTCCACAATGATAAAGGACATAGTACGGACGAGTTTATGCAATTAAAAAAGCAGATCGAAGAATTGGTGTGAGTAGGCAAGCCCTTGCACTTGATCAAAGAAATTAAGCAGGGAAGAGATCAACCACAGGCGGGGAAGAAGGAGGTACCAACCAAGGATAAGTCCATGGAAATCTACATGATATAAACATGGCACAGAGTGACAAGGCAGAAGGTAACTCAAAGCTTTGAATGTATCAGCGAAATTACGTTCCCTTCACTGACAACTAGTAGTGGGACAGAAGGATCGCTCATTATAGAAGCAGAAATTAGCAGGCACATGATTCACCGCATGTATGTGGACAGGGGTTCCTCAACGGAAGTACTCTACGAGCACTGCTTCAACCAGCTCCGACCGGAAATCAAGAGCCAAATGGTCCCAGCAACGACATCGTTAACTGGTTTTAGTGGCGAAACTATATGGCCGCTAGGGCAACTTAGGCTCTTGGTAACGATAGGAGATGCGGATCATTCTACAACGGCATGGATGAATTTCATGATCGTGAGCTCATTATCACCGTACAATGGTATCATTGGAAGACCTGGAATAAGAGAAATCCAAGTGGTACCATCCACCGCCCACGAAATGCTTAAATTCCCAGCCGGCGGAGGAATAGCGACTATCCGTAGCACTATCTTGATACCCGTTGAGTGTGCCACAGTGACCACGTCATCTAAGGAGATACCAAAAGAGGCCGGAGTCCATCATGAAAATTTTAAAGTAGCTCCACATCCGAATTTCCCTGATCAAGAAGTGGCAATCGGAGGGACCCTATCCGTAAAAGGACGCACAAAATTGTGCTCACTCCTAAAGGAAAACTTAGATATATTCGCATGGCAGCCGTCAGATATGACAGGAGTACCGTGATCAGTAGCCGAAGATCGGCTCAATATTCGGGAAGGATATTCACCCGTTCGACAGAAAAAAAAAAGGGTCAGGCCCCGAAACATGTGAAAGCTATCCAAGCGAAGGTACAGAAGCTAGTAGAGGCGGGAATTATGCGAGAAGCCTATTACCACGACCGGCTGTCCAATCCAGTCATGGTGAAAAAACACGACGGTAGCTGGCGGATGTGCGTGGATTTCACGGACTTAAATAAGGCATGTCTGCAGGATTGCTACCCCCTTCCAGCAATCGACTGGAAAGTAGTGTCTCTCTACGGCTATCCCTTTAAGTGTTTCTTGGACGCATACAAAGGCTATCACCAGATATAGATGGCAGAGTCGGATGAGGAGAAAACAACTTTTCACACCAGCCAAGGGGTATATTGTTATACAAAAATGCCTTTTGGCCTCAAGAATGCTGGCGCCACGTACCAAAGGAGGCTGGTAGACAAAGCTTTTGACAGCCAAGTTGGTCGAAACATAGAAGTGTACGTTGTTGACTTGGTTATTAAGAGTCACACCGAGGTAGAAATGCTAAGAGACATCGACGAAATGTTCCGTATGTTACGAAAAATCAACATGAAGCTCAACCCTAAAAAATGTACGTTTGGGGCAGTGGAAGGAATGTTCTTGGGGTATATGATTACCCCATAAGGGATAAAACCGTGCCCTAGCAAGACAGAAGCAGTGCTACAACTCCCGTCCCCACGGACAATCAAAGAGGTCCAGAGCCTCAACGGGAAGTTGGCTAGTCTGAATAGGTTCCTCTCCAAATCAGCAGAAAAGTCTTTGCCGCTATTTAAAACCTTGAAGAAGTGCATTAAAAAGAGTGATTTCCATTGGACACCAGAAGCGGAACAGGCCTTCAAGCAATTAAAGCAACATTTGTCGGAGCTACCCCTGTTAGTAGCACCCAAACCAAAGGAAGAACTGATTGTGTACCTGTCCGCCTCCCCCGGAGCTATTAGTGCGGTATTGATGACCGAAAGAGGCGCGGTTCAGACGCCAGTCTACTTCGTAAGCCGCGCATTACAGGGTCCCGAACTAAACTACACCCCAATGGAGAAGCTTGTTCTATCACTGGTTTTTGCTGCTAAGAGGTTGCGGAGGTATTTCCAAGCGCATCCTATTGCGGTCATCACCGACCAACCCATCAAACAAATAATGTCGCGTCCCGACGTGGCAGGACGATTACAAAAATGGAGCGTCATGCTGGGAGAACACAATATCACGTACCGCCCGCGGACGTCAGTGAAAGGACAAATCCTAGCGGATTTCCTCGTAGAAAAGCCAGATGAAAGTCCATCAGACACACCGATGGTTGAAGTCCCGCAAGAGCCATGGACACTATTCACGGACGGATCATCATGTATAGATGGATCCGGCGCTGGTTTAATACTGACAAGCCCGGAGGGAACGGAGTTCACCTATGCGCTAAGATTTCAGTTCACCGCCTCTAACAACGAGGCAGAGTATGAGGCACTGATAGCTGGCCTTCGGATAGCAACACAGATGGGTGTGCGCAATGTGCACGTAAGCGTAGACTCTAAACTGGTAGCAAACCAAGTCCTAGGGACATACGTCGCCAAGGAAGAAAATATGGTTAAGTACCTTGAGAAGACCAAAAGCCTAATCAGCGGCTTCGCTAACTTTTCCATAAGTCAAGTTCCAAGAAGCAAAAACAAGAAAGCGGACGCCCTGAGCAAAATCGCGTCAACCAGTTTCGCACACCTATCAAAACAGGTCTTGGTTGAAATACTTAAAGAAAAATCCATACAAGAGGGGGAAGTGGCGACCGTGGTGGAAGAAGAGGGACCAACATGGATGACCCCAATAATGGAGTACCTGAAAGATATGACCCTTCCTGGTGATAGAAAGGAGGCAAGCAAACTCCATATCAAAGCCAGACAATACGAGTTATTAGACGGAATCCTCTACAAGTGGTCGTTCCTAAAGCCGTGGTTAAGATGTGTTGGACCACTCCAAGCGGATTATGTGATCCGCGAGATACATGAGGGATCGTGCAGCATGCATGCAGGACCACGGTCCGTGGTGGGCAAGGCCATGCGGTTAGGATACTATTGGCCAACCATGCATCGGGACGCACGGGATATGATACGCACATGTAACAATTGCTAAATACATCGTCCCGTTCCGAGAAACCCCTAGAAGCCGTTAACCCCAATCACGGCTCCTTGGCCATTCTACAAGTGGGGAATTGACATAGCTGGTCCTTTCCCAAAAGGACCAGGAAAGGTCAAATTCTTGATAATTGCTATGGATTATTTCACGAAGTGGATAGAAGCGAAAGCCGTGGCCACTAACACCGGCAATCAGGTGAAAAATTTTGTGTGGAACAACATCGTATGCCGCTTCGGCCTCCCAGGAGAAATAGTCTCGGACAACGGTAAACAATTCAGTGACAATCCGTTCAAAGATTGGTGTGAAAATTTAAACATCACGCAACGATTTGCTTCAGTGAAACATCCGCAGACCAATGGACTAGTAGAAAGGGCAAACCGGAGCTTGGGTGAAGGAATCAAAGCCCGCTTGGGCGAAGGAAACAAGAATTAGATAGAAGAACTCCCACATGTCCTTTGGGCCCATCGTACAATGATTAAGTCAAGCCACGGTGACACTCCTTTTTCCTTGACCTACGGAACCGAAGTTGTCATACCCGCGGAGATCAGAATGCCAACGTACCGCACCGCGGTAGTGGACGCTGCACATAACGATGAAGAGCTACGGCTAAATTTGGATTTACTAGAAGAACGGCGTGAACGTGCAGCAATCCGTGAAGCTAAGGCCAAATCAAAAATGACAAAGCATTACAATGCAAGGGTCCGTGATGTCGGCCAGGAGATTTTGTCTACCGCAATAACGATGCCAGCCAAGCTGTAGATGGAGGGAAACTCGATCCAAAGTGGGAAGGACCTTACGAGGTAATGGAAGCGCTAGGAGATGGAGCATACAGACTAAGATCTACGAGTTCCGGTCCTCCTAAGGACGTGGAACATCGCCAATCTAAAAAAGTGTTACCTCTGAGCCACGGCTTATGCATGGATTCGAACTACAATTAGGTTGTATAATAAAGTAATCCATGTATTTATTCCTTTTTGTTCTTAGGGCATAAATAAAACTCCGCTAGGTCTAGCTAACCCAGCGGCCTTTTTATATAACATAAAACTTGTCATTTATTTATTCTTTTTTAGTTTGCGCTTCTCCTTTTTTACTTCATGTTATTTATCATTCATGACCATTTTCGAATAGTTATAGGCCAAATATCCTATTAATGGGCCTGCCGCGTAAAAGGGTTGCAACCCCAGCGGCCACGGACCCTGTGTCCTAAATAAAAACGGTTATAAAGTGTACAATAAACGGTAAAGAATATGTAAAAAACCAAAAAGACGAGCTAAACAAAGTCAAAACCTCAGTTTCCATGATTTTCGCTCTTTATTTCATTTTTCCTAATTTCTTTTAGTACAAAATTACTTAAAATCATGGATTTCTGTATGCTACACACTTTTATGAGTAAGGAATGTTGTCTTTTAGACATTAATTATATTATTGGCTTACGTTATGTCTCTAACACTATAAGGGAATCCATATTCATCAAATAAGCGCATGAGATCAGTGAACTGTCCATGTAGATCACCAAACACTTTTATTGGAGCTTTTAATTGAAGAATTGTAGTCTCACTGATAAATATCTGCTCAGCAGCGTAACAAAGCTCTCCCACTTCATAGGCGTCGAGAAAAAACCTCCTGTCAGCAGGTGGTATCCAGTTCCGAGGCTTAAGCAAAGTAGCAAGCACCTGAGAAAAAGACTCGTTATAATCTATAGTTTGCATACGTTTTTCCTATTTTGACCCGTTACTTGTGTTGTGTTTTATCTCAAACGAGCCAAAAAATATAGCTAAAAGGGGAACATGTCAGACAGGTTGCAAGTTGACTAAAGCATAATTTTAAGTATTCATAGATATATTGAAATTTGGCCTAAAAAAAGTCTTTAAGAGTCAAACCAACCCTGACCAATCAACCAAATCCCATTTCTACCCGTAACCGATCCACTTGACCCATTAATATCAGGAAAAGAGCTACACAACCTCTAAAATGCTACCTTTTTATGCAAGCCTTGAGGTGACTTTTGCCTCATGTATCGTTTTACAGGACAAGATGACATGTCATTTGAAAAAGGCATCATACGTCTACTCTCATTTTCAAATGATCCAATGATAACTGCCTTACCAACCCACCAAGGTTTTCTACGGCTTCTCTAGCAATCACGACCTGCATCATATAAATATCAAGTCCGTTGAACAAAATCCACAACATACAAATTAATGAAGATGACACTTACAGCTCTAGGATGAAGTTGAACATCTCTAGGTGTATCACTGCCCTCTGAAGTAGTCCTAGCAGCCTGTGAATTCACATTAGGACCCATCATTTTGTTAGGAGTTGCAATATGTGATTGTGCAGCTTGCCACACACAATGAGCAGCATCAACTTCTTTTTCCACACTGTAAATACAAATAAGTGTTTCTTTATTGAATTTCCAACATGTAAAGGGTTGTAAGCGTCGCGGATCCAGGATTTTCAACCAGGGTATGCAATACCATAACAAAAGAATTGATATATTTCCTAATGCTATTAAATAGTACAATATATTTACTACTGTAGTACCCTATATTTAATGTATGCACGTGCATACCCTGGATTCCATAATGGTAGGACGACCCAAAGGGAAAATGAACATAACCTTGTGCCGGTGGATAATGGACCTTCAGATCCGTCATCATTAGATATAGGATCAAACAGGCATAAATTGTGTGTCCTAGGAGTTGTCATGTTTGAACCCTTTTCACTTGTATTATTGGCATCCGAATGAAAGGGAGAATTTTCTGCTACAACAAAATCATCTAACAAGAGATCTGCAGGACCGGAAATAAATAAAACTATTATTATCGGTTTCGTGCACCAAGAATCCTTGGCTTTGCAAGGCTAAACTGTAAAAGTGGAAAGATTTACCTCCTCTAAGACCACCATATACATAAACACAATAACCAACTGATGACGTGGCATGCCGACACCGACGCATGAGCTCCAAAGACGGATCTTCAGTTTGATCGTTGCTACTGTGTGAAGAAGTCACCAAATCATGTTTATCTAACCAAACTCCAGCAGCCGTGTCCAACACTGTAATATGTCTTCTTTTTTTTGACAACTGAGAATTGAGTGCCCAAAAACTTTATATGTAATATGTAATCACACTGCAAATATTATACTTTCTTCACTGAATAAATTTAGATTTATAAATTTTTTTTTTTTTTTTTTGAACGGCTAAATTTTCATTGAAATAACTAGCAAGAAGTTAGAAAAAACAATAGAAATATGAAAATCCATACAAAAACACCAAGCCTAAAAATAGAGCACCTAAAACACCTCTTGTAACGAAAAATCTCACCAAGACATACCTAGACACGAAAATAAAGACACATCTTGTACGCCTATGCTATCACCTTACAACCAAATCACAAACCAAATCGAAATTGCTAGAAAATTCGAGACCACCAATCCATAACATCCTAAAACCCAACTCGACATGTGCATGAGAAGGTTTATGTTTTAAGTCCTTCCATATATTTCATGAGGAGATTCTTTTTCTTCTTGGGCCTTTTAAATTTATCAAAAGAACCCCACCGATTCACACATAGCTTAACTTTAGCCTTACTTGGATCTGCACATTTGAAGTCTTTCTTTGATGACATAAGCCCGCTAGGTGGTAAAAGGGTTAAATTAATCCATTGGGCTTGGTTTGTAGAAGTGTCCATGACATCACATGTTTTAAAAACATCCACGCCTGATGGTGGTATCTTCCACACAAAGCAACAAATACATACCATCGAGAGCGATGCATGCTGTTGCATACCTATTATACCATATATTTTGATAAACATGAATTTGACTCTAAACTACTGATGAATGATATAAATGTGAACGTCTTCAAATCGTAAACTTACATACCCTGTGAATTTCAAAATGTACTCGCAAAGAAAATGCATGCTTACATTCTAGCTGAAGGTTTGTCGCCCCCCGTATCTAGCTTCAGCCACACATATGGTTTTTGAGCAGTATCCAATGCCCAGAGTATCTCTGAAAGCACTTTCTTTCCTAGAGAAAATAGATGCTATTTTATTTCTATGAAGAAAATGGAAAATGTGGTGTGCATGTTACTTTTGAGCAAAATAAAGAGCATTATTGCAAGAATATCGAGTTATGAGTATTGAGTTACCTTTATATCTAAAGTTGTTTGGATTAGATATGTCCATCACTTACGTCGTTGCATAAAAGGAACAAGATACCGTTGTGAGACTAAGTCCATGACATGACCATAACGAGGTCCAGGACCCTGCCCTTGAACAACAACTCTGCACTCGTGTAAAATAAGATGTCATATCAATACCTTATCAATGAAAAAAAACATTACAAGTGGGAGGCGCTTACCGGAGCCATTTATATTTCTCGTTAGTCAAGTCAAGCACATAAAGATCATCTGTCGAATGGCAGCATGGGACCTATGCCACCCTAGCATCTGCAGCATCAACTTTTTCTTAAATCAAAACAATGAATGTGCATTTTATTTCTCGTGCTGCTATGTTGGGACCATATTGTAGTATCTAATCACCTGAAATACAATCATAGTCCCAACAGCAGCAGCTGCTTTGAGCAGCCCTAGGTGAAAGGGGTTCTCCAGGGGCCCCGGTGTCATTCTAGAACTTACAATTCAACAATTTATGTCTAACAAAGTTAACATAATTAGATGCACAAACAATGTTTAAGTGAATCAAACTGGCGTCCATTTTTTTTGTATGCACATCATATGAATGAAGAGAGTTAGTCACCCCTGCTAATCCTGAAATATAAAATGTAACAGAAATGCGTCATTTTGCATGTACTAGAAACAACAACAACAACAACAACAACCACCGTACCCAAATCCCGCAAGAGCGAGGTATGGGGGAGGTGGGATGTAGACAGTCACTCCCCTACCCAAAGATAGAGGGACTGCTTCCAAAAAGACCTCCGGCAAGAGAGCATGAACCCAAAAAGACCACATGTGTGGAGACCGAAACGATGGGATATACAAAACAAGCATCCAAATCATAGAGCTAAGAAACACATAGGCATACATAGGCACATTACCGCACTTGATCAAAGGCGGCATACAAGCATAAAAGCACAAAAGGCACATAAATGCAAAACACACGAGGCACAAAGGCGAAGCTTAGGGCATGGCAATGCAGATACATAAATGCAAAAAAACACATATGAGGCACAAAGGCGAGTAGGGCAAGGCCAAAAACGGATACAAAAACGCAACAAACGGAACAAACCTAAAGCCATACCAAAAAAAAATAAAAAAATAAAAAAAATAAATAAATGGAGAGAAGCTAAAACCTAAAATATAAGACCTACAGGGTCACATAATGAACAAAAGAACATAAAAAACCAACTAGACACAAATAAGGTCAGATTAGGTGAGCTAAGCAGGAGTAAAAATACAAACAGCATACCATACGCAAGGGGAAAAAAGGCACACAAAAGGAAAAAAAAGCTAAGGCAACGACAGAAACCAAAGAGCAGGAAACGAGAAAAGGCTACCTATATGCTAGAAATCTCCTAGATGGCAAAAAAGGGCCTACGCGCAAAGAGAAATGGCTAAGATGCTGGGAAAGAACGCATACAACCTAGGCAAAATCCACTCGTTCTACCCGTATCTAGTTTCTCCACGAGTTTCCTATCAGTAGGTCTTGTCCTAGACTACAGCTGCTCCTTTAGGCTGCGGTCTTCAGTGCTGTCCTTCCACACTGGTTTTTGGTTCTACCCTTACTTCTCACCTGCATTCGACGACAATACGTCTCCACTTATGAACAGGTGCTGATTGTGGTCTCCTCTTGACATGTCCAAACCATCTCAATCGTCCTTCTCTCATCTTGTTGACGATAGTCGCAACTTGGAGATTTCTTCGAAATAGGCTCGCATTTGGATTCTCAGTCTACAGTATAGGTCTTACCTCAAGCCCACCTTAACTTCCTCATTTTTGCGAACTCCATTCTATCTCGCTATGGGCCTTTCTATGTTAAAGGCCTACACTCTACCGTTACAACATAGCTGGTCGAATCGCCACCCTATAGAATTTTCCTTTCAACTTGTGAGGGATCCGTTATGTCACACAGGATTCCCCGTTCCATTTCAGGTCCTGCTTGTATACGGTGTGTTACATCATCCTCTAGTTGCCGGATTTGTGAATCACAGATCCAAGATATCTAAAGGACTCCTTCGGCTGTAAGATATGTTCGCCAATGTGGATTTCAGCTTCCTCGTTATGGTCGTTCTCATTCCTGGTGAATTCGTGGAAGTCGACATCGCTTGTAATTCAGTCGTTCTTATCTCTCTGCTGACCGTAGTCCCCTGTTTTCTAGCATCTCCTCCAACTGCTCCAATCTTCCATTAGCCATATGGTGTGTCCGAAACTAGCCATTATCATCCGCGAATATCAATCACCAGGGAATGCTCTCTTGTTTCCCCTTTGACAGCTCATCGAGGATCAAGGCAAAGAGGTACGGGCTAATATCTGAGCCTTGGTGTAGCCCAACATCCACCGGGAAAAACTCTGAGTTTCCGGTTGGCGTCCGCACACAAGTCCTCGCCCCTTCAGGAATATCATTTCTGTTTGCAACGGGCAAATGGCAACAACTAATTGTCTGGCATACTTAGAAACGCCATTAATAATAGTTGCTAGCCAGCAAACGAATGTATCCACAAAGTTTCACGAAATAGGGGGGGGGGGGAAATAAAGCACTAGATAGTACCAAGTATTCCCAATGTTCTAAACTACGTCAATCAAAACTTTTTTTTTGAAGATTAACATAGACTTAGTTGGATCCATGTTAATTTACGGATTTTATGGTGAAAATGATTACTACGTTTGGCCAATAAAAATAGTATAAGGAAAGAAATGATGATTACGTATGCCAGCTGATGCGCCACCTTCAATGGCGGTAGCGCCACCAAATAAGATCAAACGAGGTCCATGAGATTTGGTTTGAGCAACCGCAGGTAATGCTGTTCTGCCACAAACGAAGGGGCCAGGTGGCATTCAGCATCTGTGTCCCATTTCGCCTCCAACGGAAAATAATCCGGAGCTGGATGCAACAATGGTTTCGAATCCATCAGAACCAAAATGAATCAACTGTAACAAAAACACAACACATGCATGATCATGTTTTGTTTCAAAATATTAAAATCACTTTGCATTTATACAAATATGGGTCAGAAATAATTTGTTATTTGATTTATTTAAATCATAATATATTAGCAATTACTCAAAATTAAATTAAATTTCGCTATCTAGAAAGTTAGATTCAATAGAAAAACAGGAGAATGAATAAGGTAAGGAGGAAAAATAAAATGCATATTTTTTTTCCGCTATCGAAAATGTATGGAAATTTCAAAGTCTATTTACTCTTGATTTCTACTTAAGCACACCACGCAAATATGCACTTTTATTTTTCGTAAGTTCATTTTTTTTTAATGGATAATCTTAGAGACTTTAGTTTGTAAATATTTAATCTGTAACAAACACAAACAAAAGCTATGTTCGTAAATCTTTGGTTTTTTATTCATTAAGATTAGTTTAACATTTTGAACAAGAGATGATTGGCCATGTAATGTAATTTATGTGTTGGATATAACAGGTTTTATGCATTTTAAGCACCAGACTTTTAACATGTAACTAACCATTTGACCCAGTTTCTTTTGACCAATTTATTATATTTTACCTTTTTAACCTGTTGGTAAATAAAAAATTATAAATAAAGAGGAAACTCTCAGAAAATGACTGAATCGATCATTCATAAGTAAAATAGAGGGGAGAAAAAAAGGCCCCACTAGGGCTTTTCACCTTAAAGTATGAAAAGACAGAAGTTCATAAATATGGAACATTTCTGTACCTAGGCTTGTGCCGATAACTAAGATTCAAGGTTAATGTCATACTAAAGAGCATATGTTGCGTGTTTGACTAACAAAACAACAAAGGCATTTGTGTACCAAAGAGCATATGTGCAGCCATAAAACTAAGTATATGCTATGTTCTAGTTATCATAAAGGCTTCTGCTGCAGCACACGTTTGGTAGATGCCCTCAGCAACTCTCTTCAGACGCACTTAGCCTTGTCAATTAGGACCAGTCGATAAGCACCTAGTAGCACCACATGGTTGTTGAAGCTTGGCCCATTTATCCAACTTCAAATAAGTAACATCCACAACGCATGAGCCAGATTCATCAAGGTTGGTCCCAGACCATACGCCGCTTGCTTGGTGCACACGACCCTTGCCGATCTCTTCTCCTTGCCCATCTGTAAGCACCACGTATTGCCCTTGTTCATGCTTAACCAAACCACCCTCTCGGTTTCTCTGAGTCCCTTGGGCTGGAGACGGGGACGGTGTTAGAGAATTCTATCAGCACTCTCTGGGTCAGTTCCTGAGCCCACCATTTTTGTCGGTCGAAAGTATTGTCACCCACAGAAGGTGCGCGGGATATCTGGCTGCCTGAACAAGGGCTAGTTTGGCTTTGACGGTTATTTCAACATGTTGATCAACAGTTGATAAAAGTTACTGACAATGGTCCCTTTCATTTGCCTGTAGTATACAATTTACTTCCTTATATATTGAAGCTATACATGACAAGTAAGATAAAATTCGTTAAAGAATGCTAAAGGATTTGTTATATGAAGTTCTGCTGCTATAACGTTCTTGTTATGCAAAAATCGGAGAGAAAAATGTCCTCATTTGTTAGAACGATGCAAGGCAACACTATATAGTCAATGTAGACTCTCATAGACAATCAGTTTCAAATTCACAGGAAACGCAAAATTTAGATGTGGCAAAATGGAAGGTTGGGTCTCAGTCTTGGGTAATGAGGCACATTTACGATTGGATTGGGTTCGACTCTGATCTCATCTATATTTTTCAGTTCTTTTACAACGAACAACCAATACACTAAACGTGACAATACCCAATACACTAAAACGTGACAATACAATTTATCATTTATTAATAAAAAATTAAAGATGTAAAATAAAATGACACTCGTTTACTAATAAAAATAAGAGTAAATTACACCGTTGGTCCCTCAACTCATTCAAATTCTTGGGTTTAGTCCCAAGATCGACGAAATTGCACTGAGAGTCCTCAACATCCTGATTTTGCTTCGCTGGGGTCCCAAAACCCTAATGGTATCTCGTTAGCTGCAAGGACTTTTTCGTCTTTTTGGCATTTCTTGTCCAAACACCCTATAACACACATACACCCACTTCCGCGCATTAACCCAAACACGTCTTTTTCAACCTCTTCACTGCCACCACCACCGCCGCCGGCACCACCACCACCTTAATATCTTCTTAAACCTTTCCACCACAAACGACCACCATAAAGCAGAACAAAGAAAAAACCACACTTTCTTTATAAACAACTTTAATTCCTAACAAATCCATATCGTAAATCATACATACACCCAAAAAAATCACTTTTTAAACTAACACAAAACATGATTTCGCATGAACTATGATCACTGTCTTCTTTTCTCTTTTATCTATCTCCTTTTCAAATTTCTGCTGCTGATGAGCACTCTCAAATGTAATAAAGAAAATATGGATATGTTTGAGAATTCTGTCTAATATCCATGTTATTCAAAAGCGACGTTGACCTTTTATATTCAACATTAATTAATAGAAGAGTTTTCGTAAACAATTTCCTAATCACTAAACAGAAGATGCCAAGACAGTTATTGTCAACCGATTCAAATGGATACATCTATATGTTATGTATATACAAATCAAAAGTAAATAATGATAGTTAAACCCATAATTTCAAAGCTTTAAATCCATCAATTTTCTCGGAAAATTACAAGGAGATAATTTTGTAATTTCCAATGAAAACATCAACATCAATTACAAGTAAATATAACCAATGATAAATAGGGATAACGTTTAATATTGAATCAGAGAATAGGTATGATATTTTGTGATTAAAAATAGGTAGCGATTATCTTATAGTGTAGAGGAGAGGTTGAAGAAGAGGGGTGTTAGGATTAGGGTATTTTTTATAATTCGATAATTGGAAATGTCAGGGACCAGCGGTGTTATAGGGTGTTTGGACAAGAAATGCCGAAAAGCCGAAAAATCCCTTGCAGCTAACAAGATTTTTAACGACAGTTAGGGTTTTGGGACCCCAGCGAAGCAAAATCAGGATGTTGGGGACTATCAGTGCAATTTCATCGATCGTGGAACTAAACCCAAGAATTTGAATGAGTTGAGGGACCAACGGTGTAATTTACTCTACAAATAAAGAGTAATCTGAAAAACGGTGATCATCCTTGATGGCTTACAGTCTTGCACATCACTTTCCCAAATCCTTATTCAGATGATGGCCTGTGTGACACAAGTACCTACCTGACTTGACCCAGTTCAAATTTCTTAAGTACTTGAGTATTGGGTCAGCCTATTTCAGCCCATTGGGTAATTTTCCATTTCTTAAAATGACCCAAACACTTGCACAAAGTAAGTCACTTGGGTTATCTAAAATAGTTAGATGACTATATTGCATCAACACCTTTAACAATACTAATATGAAATGAGAGCATACGCTAGTTGTGATCTAGTGCTAATATGAAAACAAGAACAGACTTTCTTACCAATTCTTTAGCTGCGAGGAAGATATTTCTGTACCCTGTGAAATCAAATAAGGAAGAAACTATTAGTATTACCAGAGATATGTGAAGTATGTCTTTTCTCAAGGTTAGAAAATGAAAATCTCACATACATGAAGACTAAGTTTCTCTGCCCATGATTGTAGCATGGCAGCTTTCCGCTGCATCTCAGGCTCGGTCACTAAAACCTGTTCGATCATACTTATTTGAATGTGATTCATTATGTTGCGCTTCCTTTTTCTTGATAGCTTATCCTCACTCTACATGTTTATAAAACTTCACGTCATCATTGGTTATTGGAAATTAAAAAAAAATACACATCTCAGGAGACTTATTTACCTGCATGGTATTTGAATCCAATCCAGATGTTTCAGCATTCTGAGCATCTGCTTCACTTTCATGAACAGCCCTAACAGTATAAGTTTGAGCTGCATCTGTCCTCTGTTCGTGAATCTGCAGACCATTGGATGGACCTTCGTTTCCATTGAGAGTTAGCGTTTTCACTTCTTCTAAAGGTAATATGATAGATATGCCTTTGTTCTGGTCACCATCTCTGTCATGTGCATCTGGAGATTCTTGTACTTTAACATCAGCCTCCTGCATAATTAATTCCAATATATTACATTTAAATCTGACTTACATGTAACAAACAGTACTTGGATATAAACATGACACCAAAACAAAAGGAGGGATGAAAAGTTTACTATAACTGGTTCGATGTTGGATTCTTGAGCAATTAGTGGCTCCAGCTGTGCAATGAACAACCTACACAAATCATATACAAGATGCAGGTTTACTATTGAAGTTCAAGCAACCACTTCAGACAACATACATGAGTTTCACTAGCTTTAAAGGTTGGATAATAGACCACTACTTATTAATGTGTCAGATAAATTTCCCTGATAGATGATTTCTACTGTTTACTGCAAGCTAGCCTGTGTTAGTCTGGGATTTAATCAGTAACTATATAGGTTGGATAATAGACCACTACTTATCAATTTGTCAGATAGATTATCCCTGATAGATATTTTCTGCTATTTACTGGAAGCTAGTCTGTTGTTAGTCTGTGATTTAATCAGTTATTACCAAATGATTGCAATACATATCCATGATAATATGGAATAACATTTGAAACCTACAAGCTAAGGAAGACATTGCATTATACTTACTTAAACAGCTGCACGTCATCCTGGTTAAGGAATTCAGGAGTTAAAGATGCTGCATGAATTAATAGGGAACCTGCACAAGCAACGCATCATGTTATCTAAGCAAAAGCATATGTCTGTAAATCTGTAATAAACTTAAGGAGCTGTTAAAACAACGTACCCAGATTTTGGGTAATGACTGCAGCTCTCTCGGCTCTAACGTCATTTAAAACTCCATATGGCACATTAAGAAGTTCCTTATGAAAGCAATGCAGAAATGTGTTGAGGAAGAGATCTTTCTCCTCTGTGAATCAGAAGTAGTTTTGTTAAGATGCAAGAACAGTTACAATAATCCAATGAAGAAAACGATTTGTTATAGTATTCACCTTTACATATATCAGGAATAAAACAAGTGAGATTCGCTACAACTTTGACCAGTAAAGATGTTCTCTGAAATGCATAAGAAGTCCGAGGAACACGGCATGCATTAAAAGTGGATTCAGGAACATCTGATGATGAAACCACACCCAAAACCCATCCAGCAGCTGCCAATGAATCAAAGTCCAGAGTAGCATCTTCTTCGGACGGCCGAGATTCAGAACACCAGCTAGACAAGAACTCCCCATGTGGTTGCGAAAAAATTGTGGTCAGAACTTCTGTCTGCATGAGAAAAAGGGCAACAAATTGCTAATTCAATTAACGTCGCGTCTTAGCATCCCCATAATAAATTGGGTAAGCACATGGATCCTAAAAAATCATACTAATATGTCATAAAGAATTATATAAATATGCACTTGTTAAAAGCTTACAAAGTTCAGGGTGATGTAAGATCGAAAATTAGAATCGTCAGAAAGAATTTCTGTCAATCGCATTGCATTGAGTTGCAGAAGTCCTCTTGGATAGGTTTTGTCCGAATAAGCAGCAAGCCCATTCAGATCTCCACGAAACATTGTCCTCAGCAATGAAATGACCTACACACAGTAGCAGATTAGTTTTGTAAGTAGCACATATAAAAACATAAATCGCTGGATATAATGAAAGAAACCTGGGATATAGTAGACTTGGCTAAATCCAAACCCACGGTAGTGCTGGCAGCCACATCCAAGAAAGAGGTACTTTCTACTTCACAGAGATTCAGCAGCTGCAAAAAGAGGAATGGTACACATTAACGACACCATGACAGAGACATAGGTAAAATCCTGCAGCTGACTTCAAATAATGCCTACATAAAACTTGGTATATAATTTGATCTTACAATAGATAAGACTTTTGATTTCAGCCTAGAAACCACAGCCATAAGGTACGAATCTTCACAGAATGGTAATTTCATGATCTCGTGTGCCAACGAAAGAATGCCACCTTTTTCACATAGGTCCTGAAGGAAATAAAGTCAGACATAGCAACATAGGAAGCATCTAAAAGGAATACTTGTAGGCTTTTGTGTTAACATGTACACAACCAAGTGATGGTAAACCTTATTTTTAACAAGGCGCTCCCGGAAGGGCCTTTGTTGACAAAGTGACTGAAGAAACTGTAGAGAAGCCTCACAGTGCTGACACAGACGGTTCACTTGAGCAAGATTTGACTGCATGCCACCATTCATGTACTGACCAGGCAACCTCACTTGAAGATATTGAATGTCTACACGAACAGCAGCAAAAGATGTATGCATAAATTCATCAACCTGTCACACATATCAAACACAATAATTAAACACCTTGTTGTCTAACCCATAATCTCTAGATTGTAGACATTGAGCATAGCATGTCACCTCAGGGTGGGCTAGAAGAACTGGTGCAAGCTCATGCCATTGCGAGGAAATAAATGCTGTAAACAGATGTAAAATGCAGGCCAACAGTGCTGAATGCAGCAGAACTAGCTGACTATCCTAGATCAATAACAAAAAGAAATCTGTCAGTGAAGAATAGTAAATGTACAGATAGAATAAGATAATCTAAACGGTAGAACTACATTAACCTGTCTCCAACGAACAAGATGGGCGACATTGAAAAATATCAAATCAAACATCTGCTCAGATACTTTCACATCCTCAAGCAAAACCTGTATAGTGAAAAATAATTTATAAAATGAAAACTTAAATGAAAATTGAACAATAAATTAAATTACCTGCTCAAGTACGGAATTGCGAGGTGCAAGATCACACAAGCCATGCAAGAGTCTAAACCCACCTAACAAGTATCTATAATGTTCTTCATCTCGTCTTCTTTCAAAAGGTGTTGCCATTAGGTGCCAAGCCAAATATCTTGCTAGGGATTCAACATTTATCTGAAACATTTCATTAACAAGAGATGGTCAGCAAGCACTAGTCAAAGCAAACGCTCAATGGTTAAAATTTGATTCTACGCAAAATCTACCAACCTGTTTTGATGATCCATTACTGGTGGTGTATTGAATAGTATCATTTTCAGCATCCCTAATTAACTTGCTAAGCTCCTGAGAACTTAATGTAGGTAGTTCTGTAACAGCTGAAATCATGTCGATCGGTGGTGGCTGCATATAGAAGCAATTGAAGTAACATGAATGAGCTACACTTGTAAAGGTATATAATGGTATATGCCTACATACGTGTTGGTATACAAATTAACCCATTAATTATACACACAGAACATGTGCTTGTGTGAGAGATACAGAGATAATAATACTTGATAAAGAGGAACAAATTTTGAATGATGTGGATAGTTAACCAAACCGTCCTTGTCTTCAGTACATTTAACAAATAGGACATGTGCTCTTATTAAACATGTAACTGTACAAACTTAGAAATTTTGTAGATTAACATTGATGGTTATATTTCACATTAAATACTAATTTCATGGTTCAACTTCAACAAGCTCCAAAAGAAAAATAATGTAAGAAATTGACCTGAACATTCTGAAATGATAGACAATAAAGCTACATGCAGTATCTTCACAAACAGATTTAAGATGAGAGTTCCTCCTTAAAACTGTAGATTTTAAAAGGGAGTGTTAATTATTTAATCTTGACTTACGTACATTTCATAAACTTCCCATGGGTAACTTCGATGTCCTAGAATTGAATACTTTATATACAACCGAAGGCCCATCCAAGCCACCTTTGGTGACCTGGCACGTGAAACCCTGGGCTTCATTGACCACCCCGCAAGACCTACGGAACCATGCAAATCACCAGCCTCCACTATTTTTGGGCTATTAGGTTGGTGCGGATGACCCCCAGAAAAGGTATAGTTTATTTTGCATGTTCAAATCTCGTAAGCCCCATCTCCTTGGGGCACGTGCCCCGGCCCAATAATCCAAAATCGTGTTGGGATGTTGATTTGCGTGCCTCCGTGGATCATTCGGAGTAGTTTGTGGAGTCTGAACCTACACGCCAGCTTAGGTGGGGCTTCCCTCGTAGGGCTGATCACGGTCCGAAAACCGGACCGGACCAAAAACTGGACCGGACCAAAAACCGATTTGCTTTAAAACACGAGACCGAGGACCGGACCGAAATGTTCGGTCTTCGGTCCGGTCCAACAAAGCGGTTTTGCTTAAGCCCGAACCAGACCGAACAGAAGACCGAATATGACGGAAAGGACAGACCGAGGACGGGACCGAAATATGTTCGGTCCGGTCCGCGGTCTTTTATGCTCAGCCCTATCTAACGATAAGCAGATCTTTGTTACGAACTTAATCAAGAAGCTGACTTAACAGAAGAAGTCACGAGGGTGGAGGTTTTTCAATCAGGTCACGTCATATTTCTATAGTAAGTCTGATTCAGACACTTATTCGGCATACATTACAAACAAAAATTGTTTATATACAAAGATACATCATATATCCACACAATACTATAGCTAGGCAGGACTTAATAAAGACATAATACAAACAAGTCCGGGAGTTTGTGCAGTCATCAGGATAACCTTAAGGCAAGCCTCAAACAAACAATATGATACGAACTGAAGATCAATATCGAGGGGTCTGAGAGTCAATAATAAAAGCTGCTGGAAGCTTAGTGTTTATTTAGTTTTCTTTATTTATTTAGTTTCCTTTTATTAAGTGTTTTCCTATTAATGTTATTCTTGTTGAACAAGAAACTGAGTATAAATAGGTTATGGAGTCATCAGTTTATGGTGAGGAGGAATAAACCGGTCTGAGGACTTGGAAACCTATCATTGTTCTTGTTTTCGTGATTGCTTCATTATTAATAAAATAATCAGTTTGGTTCGTATCAAATTGGTATCAGAGCCAGAGCTGGGCCTAGTTTTTATCACCGAAACACTGTTCATACACAAACGAACCACTGTTCATAGAACCGAAACACTTTCATCAGTCATGACTAACAAAAAAAGTTGTTGAATTGGATGCTGAATTCATCGAGTAATAAGGCAGAAGCAAAAGCAAGCATGATGCTTTGTAGAAAAATTGAACGACGGTATTCGAGAGTTAGATGCGAGTGATCAAAGCTAGTGAAGGAAGAATCGATGCGAAGTTAGATGCGCAGTTTGAGGAACTCAGGCAACTGATCTGGGGTATTGCTCCTTCACAATCAACACATGTGGATCATGTTCCTCCAAATTTCCAAGTACCTGCTAATACGGCCCCGTATGTCACAATACGACGTTATGAAGACCTTGGGTTTGAATTGCATAACGCTGAATCAAGCACTACTATTGAAATAAACTTGAGGCCCTAAAGTCTTGGGATTGGAAGGATCGAACAAACCGATCCACGGGGACAACGAATAACATGAATGGTGTGCGACTTAAGCCGTATACAGATTCTCTATTTGTTGAAGGAATGCAACCTACAGGACGGGAATTCGGGGTGGATACCGCAGAGCTGCGGTTTATAGGAGATTGCTACACTATGGAACAACCCAAACTGGAGAAAGAGTGCATCGGGGGGCTGGAACAAAAATCAAGCAGGAGACAGATTCGCATATTCATGGATTTGAGCAACCGAATGAGAAAGTTGAAGATGTGCCGGTGTTTGAAGGAGAAGTATGCATATGGAATGGATATATAAGTTGAAAGGTATTTTGAATTCAAGACTTCCGCAACATGAACAACTACGAGCAGCAGCTTTAATGTATGGGAAAGGCGGAGTCACTTCATGTATAAAGATGGAGTGAGGGACGAACTCCATTTCCATTCGGGGGATGGGTTTTAAGAGGCGCTTGTTGATACGTGTTCCAACAATCACAAGAAGGGAATCTGTATTGAGCAGTTTTCTTGGCAATAAACTCAAGAGAATCGTCTCGAGCATGATGATCATTATTGTTTGAAAAAACTTTCTTGGCTAACTAGTTGGGATTCCAGAAAGTGTGGATTGGAAGCCACTTTATTATAAAAGGGGCTAAACCTTGTGCTTAAGGGCAAACAGTTTAGGGTCATGAATCCCGAATGTTGACCATGCTATGGAGTTTGGCTGTATCAATTGAAGACAACGAGTTTATATTGTTGTTTATGCAATCTAAGGGTGTGGGCTGCGATAGTCGTAAAAACAAACCACTTAGTAAAGGATTAAACTTTCGAAGGATGAACCGAGTCAAAATTAAAAGATAGGAGACTAAAGGACTATTTTCCAGGTGTAGAAAAATACACACCCGTCATCGGTGCTCATTACAACTTGCAAGACTAGTTGTTATGATGAAAGTGATGAAGGGCAAAGAACGGACCTGTAACTTCAAATATCGTGGTTCCAAGATGTGATTAAAAGAAATTTCGAATCCCACGCTTGAGGACAAGGTGTGTTTTGGGAGGGGAGTAATGAAACGAACTGATGATCAAATATCGAGGGGTCTAGAGTCAAATTTAAAAGTTGCTGGAAGCTTTAGTGTCTTAATTATTTTCTTTATTTATTTAGATTTCCTTATATTAAGTGTTTTCCTATTAATGTTATCTTGTTGAACATGAATACGTGAGTATAAAATAGGGTTAGGAGTGCATCAGTTTAGGATGGAGGGAAATAACCGTCAGAGTAAATGGGAAAACCTATCAATGTTCTTTGTTTTCGTGTTTGTCATCATTATTAAAAAAATTATCAGTTTGGTCGTATCACAGATACTACAAACCTTCATATTACTTGACACAATATCAATCGACGATGGTATTAATAAACCAACACAAACAAAGGAACCTTTCATTTTCCTTTGTCACCATTATCTACTAATGTCAAACTTTTCTTGCCATGTAACAATTAAGTGAGAAACAATAATAGGGTAACTATCTCACACATGGCAACATTTAAAATTATGTTTACATCTTCAAGCAAGAATACTAAAATCAATATCGCTAAGACTTAGTGGGTGCGTGAGGGTGATGCGCAAGAGGCTCCCTCAAGCATGAATAAGGGGTATTTGGTGAGCGAGGACTACACCTAGTCTTATGGCCACGACAACCTCGCCATTAAACTTCCGTATGTTTATAAAAGTGGATTGTTTAGTACTATTAAAGGCTTTAATTTTGGAATGACAGTATATTTCTTTTCATATAAAAGGTAACACTGCCTAACAACACGTATAAATCTATCACGTACAACTTAAAAGTTAAAACCTCGTATACGAACCGTAACTCATAGTCTAACTGTCTAAGACGCGCCACATAAACAAAGCCTATAGAATAAACTCACATGACAAAAGTTCAAACTTCCAAGACTAACACTCATCTTCAAATTAGTAATACTAACATCGCGGACCGGAACTATAACTATCGGGTCATGAAGTCATCAAACCATCTAAAAACACTCAAACTACATACGCAACCATACAAGCCTATCCTTGTATTTATGTTTTCTGGTAACCCGACTAATCCACGGGATTTGAACCCACCGCCGCACATACTCAAAACAAGGTTCAGGGGTTGCGTCGCCTCGCCACTTAGGGTTGTCTGCACCTAGTAGGAATTGAACTAGAGACATCCGACATTCTAATAATGAGTCACAAGCATGGGCGGAGACAGGAGGGGGGGCACGTGCCCACCGTAACGAACCAATATTTGGCTATCTTTGTAATTTGCCCCTCCAAACGAACAAATTTGTAGTGTAGTTTCTAAAAATTATCAAAGTGTGCCCCCTCGACCATAACTTTCTGGCCGCCTTTGACCACTAGGTCAAGTGGATATTTTAATTACACTATAATTAACAACAGAAAACTAACAATAACAATTAGGCCTAAAATTACTAATAACACTAACAATTAACAAAGCAAAAAATATAATAACTCACAATTATTCTCCTGCTAGATATATCATCCTTAACAGTCTTCATTTCCACCTGAACATAAAAAATAAAAAAACTTAAATTAAGCTTCAAATATATAAATTAACTATATAAGCCCTAGTTTTATCGTTAATTGGGAGTAAAAGTGTGAATTTGAGCATCGATTGGTGTAAAACTGTAAATGATATGATATTATTAGGAATAAAAAAATAGAGGTTTGAAGGATTGAGAATGAATACCTGCTTATTGTGAAGATGGAGGAGTGCTTATTGTGTATGAGGTATCGGTGTGTAGTATTATAATTATGATGGTCAATTAATGCAGGTTAAACGTGATTCAAGTGATATTTTCAATTTCTTGTGTTTAGCTAGGGGTATTTGTTTCAGCTTATTTATGTGCTTTATGTAACTTATAATGTTTTATGTGGCCACTTTTGTCTTATTTTGAAACTTTTTGGCTTATATAATAAGCTAGAAAGTTTCAAAATAGGGTGCAACCAACAAATCTTTTAACAAACAACTCAAGTTCAAGTTTAAGATTTTTATTTAATTTGATCTCGCGCATAATAAACTAGATTGAAACAAATAATGAGTCGATCTCAAGCTTTTATAAAGCTTTTTGAGCTTTCATATACATAAATATTTTTGTTGGACATATTTATATAATAACGTAAATGCTAAAGTGAATATTGATATAAGAATTAAATATTTATTTTTAGAATGATATTTAAACCCTAATGCTAAAGTGTTTTGTATACATTTTTTGTTTTTGAGTACATATTTTTTAAACCTTATTAACAAGTTTGACTATCGAATACAATATTTAGGAATAAATTCGAGCTTTTCGAGCTGAGCGCGAGCCTTATTCGAATAGTACTCAATGCGAGCTCAAGCTTTGATGATTAAAGTTTGTCGGGATATCGAGCCGAGCTCGAGCTTAAATTGTAAATTTCGAGTCGAGTTTGGCTTGGCTTGATTGTAACCCCAAAGCCATAAAAAGTGACTTTGCGAAACATAAGCCGAAAACCAAATAAGTTATAACCCACTATGTAGACCGAAACAAACATCGCTTTGGAGATAACGCGAAAGAATGATTTTTTGATAGTTGAATCATCAAGCATTGGTGAATGAGGATGTACTAAATTCGTGATGAAATTCCTAGTAAACATTAAAACGTCAACTTTACGATAAAATTGTAAATATAATCTTTATTTCGTTAACCTTTTTTTAAATAAGCTTTAGCGTATTTTTTAAAAATTACTAGTATTATGTAGGTCAAGGATGTGTTTTGATTTATTTTTCTCAAAAATATATATTGAACTTCAATAATTTTTATGAAATCGTACGCACGTCTAAAGCTATCCATATTAGGTTCATTTTGTGCGTTATCTAGAGGCATTTTTGTCGGTGTATATATCTTTGTAAATCACTACATATTTGTTAAATATTTGATAAATAAAGTTTGGTATATAACAAAATCATAAATAATAAAAATTTAAGTGTTCTTTAATTAGGGGTGAGCAGAAAAATCAAAAACCGAACGGAACCGAACCGAATTTGCCAAAACCGAACCGAACTACAAATTCGGTTTTCGGGTTGGATATGAGTTTGACAGTCCGAACCGAAAACCGAATTTGTATAAATATATATTTTTTTATATATATAAATACTATTAAAATTTTATCTTAATATAAAAAACCTTTTTATACTTGAAAAAAAATTTGCTAAATATCTATGTAATTATTGCATTATATAATTGGATTTACATAGTGGTGGAAGGCAAGCGGGCAACAAGCTGCGCCGCTAGCCCTTTTTGAATTTTTTTTTTGAACGGCAAACTTTTATTAAACTAGCAAAAAGCTAGAACACAACTTACATCAAAATCAAATGAGGGTTTTTAAGCCACTCGTCCCAAGAAAACGACATATTACATCTATTTTTACACCATAGAAATGAAAGAGACACGATATCATCAAAAATCACCGATCTATTTGACGACGAAGAGCTGAATATTATACGGTTCCTCAACCCCCAAATGGACCACCATGAAACAAAAAACACACCTTCCAAAACACAATTGAGACCAGCAGGAAGCCTTATGGACTCGAACCAAGA
>BQNB010087564.1:0-27892 GCA_026074375.1 Tanacetum coccineum
TACTTGCTAGTATTTCTTAATAAAAGGCGCCGTTCAAAAAAATAAATAAATAAATAAATAATTTACGGTTCAAAAGCCCCGGTCTAAAGTTTTTAGCCCCTGGTGCTTATAGAGACTTGTGACTTATAAGCCCGCGTGACAAACGAGACTTATTTTATAAGCCGACTTACGTTAAAAGCCCAAGCCCCGATAAGCCTCAATAATCCTCTCGCCAAACATACCCTATATGTGGGCTTATAAGTTTATTTGATTTCAGCTTATCTAACATAAGGCTCAATTTTCTGGCTTATATTGATACTTATATGCTTGTTTAAGTTTATCATATCGTAATAAACTTATATAAGCCCCCAAGTCCCAATTAAGCCGTAAAATAGAGGCTTATGTTATATAAGTCGATATCAAATAAGCTCACATATAAGCCGAAACAGACACCTCCTTAGTCCTAAACAATCAAAAAAACATCTGAAACTATGAATCAAACCCACGTAAAGACTGATAAATCGGTAGGTATGGATAAAAGAAATCTTAACTTTACCTTAAAAAAGCGTGATGTGCTTATTCATCAAGACAAGTTCATATTTATAAACAAGCCCAATACTTTCGGGCCCGTGAAAACTTATTTACAATAATAATTAACTTTTTTTCCTTACTATATTTGACTTTTTGCACCACATAAATTTTTATAGTACCTCTAATATCATCAATCAATCATTAGCTAATCCAAGTTGGTTCTAAAATAGTTAAGGCTGTTGGGTCTTGGGTGTCATAGCAGCTCTAAGCTATAAGAAAATAATCATCCAAGGGGCGATTTTATCTATCAGTGCCACAACTGCTTCTTTTCATAGAGATATCATTTACTCTCATCCTATCTATTTGTGTGTTGATAAGACCATTCACTATTTCTTGAAGTTCGACCGATGAACCATATAGTTAAGAGAAATCATGAACCAGAATAGAAGAGCTTGCCCCAGCCATGAGTAAATACTATTTTATAGCAGCCTCATTAGACCGTGCATCTTTCTTGGTATAACCAGATAGTAGGCGGTTTGTCTCATAAGTGTTCACCGGGAAACTTCAACTAATCAAATCACTTGAGAAAAGAATGTGAGATATTGTTCAATGAAAGTGAAACAATTTGAATGTTTTAAAACTATCTTTCAAAGTCAACAGTAGACACTAATTATGAGACGCATACGTAAATTATATACAAGTAGTAGATTTTTTAAAGCCGATAGTCAAATGTTAATGTTCTCCTAATCATTCAATATATACTATGAAATTAAAAAACAGCAACAAACTAGAATACATCAATCAAATATCACAATCATTGAGAACCAAACAACTTATCAACAACTTGCTTTCAACTGAAAATCAACTCATTGACAATTTCAAAAACGGATCATGTCGATATTAAAGACAAGATAACAAGCATTAAACTACAAGCACTGATTAAGATTGCTCATAAAATTTGAATGAATCAAACCTAGATGGAAGTGTAGCGGAACTTTCGTAAAGAGATGAAGTCAAACTAATAATTGGTTTTAGTTTTTGAAAGTATCGTTGCGGACGAAACAATCTTGATTTGAAAAAGCGTTTTTGTGTTTCTTTGGGTTACCCGCGTCTAAATGAATAGAGACGCAGTTACACCCAACAAAACATATAGCATTAAAAGAGCAACATAATCCTCCCAATCAATTGCAATTGCAACTCAATATATTAAGATTTGATAACAACTACTGAAACTTAACGGAATTTCACAAACACATGTTCAAAGAAGTTTTTATGCTATTTGGACTCGTGAGAGAGTGACGGGCGACACTATCCTCCATAACACGGCTTTTGGACTGATGAGTTTCTGTTTGTTCGCAGGAACATGAATCGTTTGAGCAATCCTATTATTCAAACTGCCCACCGTCTCAGATAGATACCGGACATTTATGTCGACTACTATAGATGTCTTGTCGACTACTATTTATGTCGACTACCATGATCCTGACACATCTTTGTCTTGTCCTTGGAGTGATCATCTGACACAGGTCTTAGGGATGCCATATTTGACTGCAAATTAGATATTTAGGACTACGTACAGATAAGTTCGATACAAAATAAAAGTCTTCAAATCCAAAGAGTCCCTTTTGCCATAATATTAGTTTATTCTTAAACTAATATCGCTAACATGATAGTTTATTCTTAAAGATGTAGCTAATTTTTAGAACAAGTAAAAAAGAAATATTAAATTACTACTCAAGATAAACAAAAACTCATAATTAACCTACATAATACAACATATTATACCATTCAAATCCATAACAAAAAATAGATGAATTGTAGTTTCACTAAACTAATTGAAGAGTACTTCAGCATGCATGAAATCTTAATGTCAAAGGGCCAAATGAATGCCCTTTTACACCCATAATGTAGCTCTGTCACTGCCCTTTTACACACATGGCCGGTTACGAGATAACTGAATGCTCAAAATATCATCTCTATAGATACGGTTCCAAGTTACAAAAACGCGTACGCATATAATACTAAACGCACGAATTTACAACTCTTAACATAACTTTTTAAATTCAGTATCTATTCAGAAACTATTATGATCTTAAAAACTTCTAAAAGAATAGAGAACCAGTTTACACACCAAACCAAAATAATTGGTTTTTAGTCTTTGTGTTTCTTTGTGTAACACATTATGTCGACACAATATATGGTCGACTTACCATGATCCTACACAACTTTGACTTGTCTTAGGAGTGATCAACTGACACAGGTCTTAGGGAGCCTATTTGACTGCAAATAGAAGCATATTTAGGACTACGTAACAGATACTTCGATACAAAAAAAAATCTTCAAATCCAAAGAGTCCCTTTTTGCCTAATATTTGAGTTATTCTTAAACAATATCCTAACTATAATAATTTATTCTTAAAGAGTAGCAATTTTTAGAACAAGTAAAAAGAAATATTAAATATACTACTCAAGATGAACAAAAACTAGATTGATAGAACACTATACATAATACAACATATTATACCATTCAAATCATAACAAAAAATATAGATGAATTGTGGTTTTTTTGAAGCTTTTTTTGAAAGTTGGTTTGTCCCCTCCTTCTGATGGTTTCCATGGTAAAGATGCCTTCTTCCGACTGTGGCTGAGTGCGGCAACTTCCCCTTGTAAGAAAGACGTAGTCATTCTATACATTTCGTCCACAGATCTTGGGATTCTCTCATATAGACGCTTGATTAATCCCGGGTGCGTTATTCCGTGCATAAATCCGGAGATTCTCATGCATTCCGGAGCACCTTCTACGTCCAGGACTTCTGCCTTATATCTTTCCATGAAATCCTCCGTAGACTCTCCGTCTTTTTGCTTGATGTGGTGTATCTCCACTGGATCTTTGATGTGCTTTGTTTGCTGAAGGTAGTTTTCCCTGAACGCTGTCCTTAGGTCTTCATAGCTATCAATCGACTCTTTTGGTAATTTGTCAAACCAAACTCTGGCGTTCCCGGTGAGGGTTGAGTTGAACATGTGACACCATGTCGGCATTGCCCAACCTTCTGTTCTTGCGGCCGACTGAAATAACTTTAAGTGATCTTCCGGATCTCCGCTTCCGTCGTATGTTTTGACATGGCTGGGCATCCTAGTCCTCGGAAGACTAAAGTTACGGATCCGCAGTGTGAAAGGATTTCTTTCCTCGCATGTCCAAGGCTGATAGAGATCATCTTCATGGGTGTTTGATTTCTGCCTTCTTGACCTAGATTTCCAATGGCCTCCTTCGCTGTCCTCACTTTCCGAATATTGGCTAGTTGCACGAGAAGGTGTTTGCCTTTGTTGACGCCTTCTTGTTTCAACATCAGTTCTTTGTGCTTGAGGACTTCGCCGATGACTATCAGAACGTGCTGATGTAACTGGCTCCTTTCTTCCCAATCTTTCAAACACCCCCCCTTCTTTCCGCGGCCGTGGCTGTGGTGAAGGGGATCTGTTCTTCTTGAGTCTTTTGAATACACTGGTGTGTGGTGACGGGCTTCGGGAATGCCTGCCTCCGTGCCTTCTTCGGGGTTCTGTTCGGGCGGTTGGTGTTTTGGATTCTGAGTAGTGCGATTCTTCATGGTTTCTTATCTTAACTCCGGACTCTTCTCCATAGATTAGCCGTGCTTTTACCGCATTGAGTCTATCCTTCTGCTCTTTTTCTTTTTTCATTTTTTCGGCGATGAGCGGTAAGAGTTGGTGATAATTTTTGTCGCACATTTCCCTAAGCACCTCATCAGACATAGGCTCTTCCATACCCTGGGGACCATTCCTCCCCCCTGTGTTCCTCACGGCGGACGTGGGATTGTTTGTGATTTGTTCGTGAGTGCTCATGGTGAGTTTTTAAGAAAACGTGGTTGCGTAAGCGTCCCACGGATGGCGCCACTTGTTAGTACAAAATTCGTGTTGGGTTTGGTAGCGTGTCAAGTCTCTTATCGGGTCGGGCCTTCAAGCGACTTGGATACTGGATCTTGTACTAGAGCAAGAGAAGTGATGATGTTCTGCACAATTAAAAGTAAACCGTTAGCCTTACCGTGGGGACGGACCCCACGATTAAGCTCCGGCGTGAGAGTAAGTACACATATTTGTCAGAGAATGTCAGAGTATGTGTAAGAGTTAATGATTAGACAGAATGTACCTTTTGAGATGTACTGTGACTCCTATTTATAGGTGTCTAATACTAGGGTTTCCTAGTATTTCGGCTACTTTGGTAGTGGTCGGAGTGGGTCCCTTGTCGGGCAAGGGTCCACGTATAATCGTGTTTGCGGACGCGAGTGTTCTTCCGCGGTCAGTGTTTGTCCGCGGGGCGCACAGGTGCGGCCAAGAAGATACTCGCGTGCGTCTTTGTAATATCCGGAGCGTCACCCCTGCCGGGCTTAGCGATCCAGCTATTTGTTGTATTGGGCCTGGGCCCATATACGTATATTATGAACTAAGCCCAGTAAGCTTGGTGCTCATACTATACGTTATCAAGTCCCCCCAGTCTAGTTGGCTTGCCATACGCGGTACAATTATAGCGTGCGGTAAGCATTGCTAGACTTAAAGTTCCGTGATCCAATTTTATTTACTTCTTCTGTTACTACGCAGCCTTTGCGCCGTTTTGACAGTTTGTCGTTGGCTACGTGGACTCTTTATGTCCTTTTATCTTCTGCATGATTTGACCGTCTGGGACCCATATCCAGCTGTTAGCATTATCTTTTTACTATATGTTTACACCGTTGATTGGGAAGTGTCTTGACACGTGTCGTCATCCCCCCTTTACTTGACTTAAATATACCATGGGTATAAATAGTTGATTCGTTCCTTACTGTTTCTCTTTTTATCTCTTTTACTTTTCCACCATTGTTGATAGATTTCAAGGTTTCCTAGTTGCACAGCCCTCCCTAATCCAGCCTTTCTTCTTGATTCAGGTTAATTTCTTTGTTTTTCTTTTACTATGGGCAGTATCACATCTTTGAAATGTGTTCTTACACAAGAACACCTTAATGCCGTGTGCGCCAAATATTTTGTTCCTGAGGAAGTCCATCCTCAACTGCCCAATTCTGATGCTACCATGCATGAGAGACCGGCTGGTAAAGTCGGAATGTACACCCGATTCTTTGATTATGCCAACTACCGCATCCCTTTTTCCAACTTTTTCGTTTCCGTTCTCACTCACTTCCGCATTCCATTTTCCCAACTATCCGTGTTTGGGTCTGCCAAGGTTTCTCATTTTGAAATCTTGTGCCGCGTTTGCAATATTGAACCCGATGTCAGTTTGTTTCGATACTTTTATACACATAACTACAAAAATGGGTGGTTTGGTTTTACTAAGCGCCCCAACGTCCGTGCTTGTTATTCCAAGAATTTGGATTCTGTGAAGAACTGGAATGATCATTTTTTCTGGGTTGATGAGTTTGTGGTTCCTGCCAATGCTCGGTTTAAGTGGTTTTCGGGTTCCACTATTGCCAAGGATCGAGCTCCTGCCCCTTCTGAATATGATATTGGGCATGTTAATACCCTTATCGCTCATGCCTCTCCGTTCCTCAGGTTCCCGGAGGAATTTCTTTGCTGGGTTGGCATAAGCCGTAATTACCTTTTGAATAAAGATACTTATCCCCGTTTTGAGTATGAGGGCGGAGAGGGTAGGTTCTATTTTCCGTGCGTACTTTGATTATCGTCTTTCTGTTTTTCTGTTTTTCTTATCCTTTTTCCCTATCTTTTGCAGAGATGGATTTGAACGCTTTTATCCGTACTGCTGATCCCCGCAAGGTAAAGATTGTTGAAAGGGCGCGAGTTGAAAACGAAATACCTATCGTTACCGTAGCAAAGCATCGCACCGTGACTTTACTCCCGACCTCTGTGCCTCGTACCTCCGGAGAGTTATCGGCCAGTGTGGAAAGGGAGTTTGCTGGAGATGCCAGTACTGGCGACGGTGCGGAGCAAGGGGTTGATTCCGTTGTGGGTGGGGATTATGCTGGGACATCTGTTCCTGTCACTGAGCCTGTTGTAGCCGACATTCCCAGACCCAAGCGTTCAAAGAAGAAGAAGAGGGTGGTCTATGATAGTGAGGGATTGCCCGTCGCTTCCCATCCACCAAAAAAATTAAGGGCCGATTACGGGGATATCGGTGGTTCCGCCACTGGAGGTAAGTCTCTTAGTGCTCTTAACAGGTTGCTCGAAACTTCTCGATTATCGGTAGAACAGGGTGTTCCCACTCTTCCTACCTTACCCTTTATTACTTCTTCCGTGACAGCGTCACCTTTGGAGGAGGGTGGGGATCGTACAGATTCCGTGACCGGTCCTTCCTTGCGAACTATAGGTCCTTCCGTAAGGTTTGTAGTCCTTTCTGATTCTTCCCATCATTCAGGAACTAACTCTGCGGGTCCTGAGGTTGATTCTCTTGCCAGGTCTGATGCTCCACTTATGACTGAAGCTACTACTGTTACTATTCCCACCGATGTCACTAAAGATAAGAGTACCTCGCGTCCGCCCCTTTTTGGTTCTTCAAGCTCATCTGAAAAGACAGATCATACTCTTAGTCTTTTTACAGGAAGGTCTGGAAGTGGTTTTGACGCTGGGAGTATCCGTGAGGAAGAGGCTATAGGCGCCAGTTCAGAGGAAGTTTATGTGCCTGAGTGGACGGTGACCAAGGGTTTTGGCATGAATGATGGTCGTTTGTGTGCCAAAATGATTGATCACTTTACTCCTCCCGCCTTCTTCAAGACCGTCCGTGGAATGGAGCATGAGCAATTGTTTACTGAGTTCAATGTGTCAGCAGCTCGTAATTTGAGTTTAAGCTCCGAAGTAAGGATGCGTGCTGAGTATAATATTTTGGAGAAGAGGAAATGGAAATCTTTAGCGGAGGAAAGGAATGTTTTGCTGGAGGCGAAGGATAGGGAGATTGAAGATTTAAAGTCTCAATTGTTTAAGGCCAAGGAGGAGTCCGCGGAGGTAACTCAACTCCGTGCTCAGGTTTCTGGTCTCGAGGCTACCGAGAACTCACTCCGAGGCGAGGTTGCTTCCGCCCATGATCACAACGTCGTTCTTGAGCAAGAATGTAATTCTTTAAAGCTAAAGGTGACGGGCCTTGAGTCTATTATTGCTGAAAAAGATCAAGAGCTTTTTGACTTAGGAGCGTCCTCTTCTTCCTTGAAGTCTCAGAACCAAAGTCTTGTTAATCAGGTATGGTTTTTCGTCCTTAGTTACTTTTTTCATGATTTTGTGCTCTCCTTTCCTCACGTATATATATATATATATCTCAGGTGCATGAGCTGGAGGTTTCTTCCGCGGACCTCCGTGAGAAGCTGGAGATATATGAGGGGTGCTTGAAACAGTTAGAGGAATTTCAAGATAATCTTATGGAACCTCTTAGGACTAGGTTGGCCGAGATCGATGCTGACTTCACCCGGTGTTGTATGCGCTTTCAGGAGAGTTTCCATCCGCACCTCCTCAACGTTATTGCGGGGCGAAGATGGTTACTGACTCATGGGATGAAGCTTCTTGTTGTTAAGTGTCTTAATTCAACTGAGTATATGGAGGCTCTGGGTCATGCTTTTGGTCGTGCAATAGAGAAAGGGATGCAGGAGGGCCTTGCCGCAGGGATTGAGCATGGGCAGGCTGGCAGACGTTTGACTGATCTTGAAGCTTATATTCCCTCTGCGGAGGATGACTTTAACTCTGCTATCCGTGATCTCCGTGACCTTAACTTTCCGCTTCTTCAAGAGCTTTCCAACAAGAAAGATGCCAGCACTTGGGATATTATGGATCTTCTCCGTTTGGACGACACCGTGGCTGAGACCTTAGGTATGACCGATCTTCAACCCGATGTGAATCAGCTAATGGTTCCCGTCCACCATAAGCGGGATAGGGTCATAATTGGGAGCCAAGCCTTGTCCGTTGCCTTGGATGTTTGTCGTGGGCGAGTGGAGAAAATGGAAAGGAATCTTATTGAACGTCTCCCCTTTTTGAAAGACGTATTTGTGTCCATTGATGATCCTTTATCCGCTGAGGCCCTGATTGAACCATCTGCTGAGGTTCCCGCTACTAATGTTTTGTCTACCGTGGTCATTGTTCCTCCTCCTGATCCTTCCGTTTCCGTAGAAGATTACGATAACCCTGATCCAGCGGATGTGGTTCCGGAGAACACTACCTCAGGGTTGGAACGTGAAGGAAAGATTGATGCTTCAGCCGGGGGTGGCCTCACTTTTTCCCAATTGGATGATGAGGCTAGGGATGCCGTTTTATGAGTGTATTTGTTTTTCCTCCGCGGTCATATGTAACCTCGCGGCTTCTTTTGTAATTACAATATTATGGTTACTTACAGTTCATCTTTTTATGGTGTATACCGCGGCCGTATGTGGCCTTTTTGTTGCGGTATTTTTCTTGTAACCGATTTCACGACAGTTTTTGGATATATCCGTTGTATATGAATGTTGTTGCTATCTTTTTATATCACGTGTGATACCTTTAGTAGGATAGTCTTAGGAATATTTGTGGGTTATTCTCCCGGTGCTGGGCTTGCAATACCTCTTACGCACCTGAGCAGATTTTGAGGTTGCTCAACCCTTTATTATAAAAAATAATATTTTTGTGGAGCGTGGCTCCTAGCATGCGTGTCTTAACAATTAATATAATTTTGCAAAGTAAAGAGAAATTTAAAAAATTAAAAACTCGTGGGGGTAGCTAATCCCCACTTTTCATTGAAATTCAACATATTACAAAATGCAAATACCTTCGGAGCATCATGTGCCGGGCGAATTCTTACATTTCATGTATATAACATTTTTTGAGATTACAAATGTTCCACGTTCTTGGTACGTCATTTCCTTTGCGGTCTTTTAGCTTGTAAGCCCCCTTTCCGAGTGATTCTTTAACTTCGTATGGTCCCTCCCATTTGGGTCCGAGTTTGCCTCCGTCCTGGGCATGACTTGCTTCATTGCTGCGGTAGACCATTTCGCCCGTTTGATAGCTTGCTCGCGGGTCTTTGAGTTGTAATACTTTTCCATCTTTTTCTTGCTTTTTGCTTCTTGTATAGCTGCTTGCTCCTTCTTTCTTCTATCAGGTCTAGTTATCCCCAAAAGCTTCGTGGTTATTAGCCTGTTCCCCTCCGTGGTCCGAAGTGTTGGCATGCCTATTTCCGCCGGGATGACGGCTTCCGTGCGTATGTCAACGAGAATGGGGTTTCCCCGTTACTTGACTTGATCATTTGTAGGTGAGCATAGAGTACGGGAAGTTCTTCCAACCTATTTTTACTTATTTCCTCAAGCGTGCTTTTATCCTTCCCCTAGCTTCTATTTGCTCTTTCAACTAGACCATTGCTTGAGGGTGTTTCACAGGGCAAAGCATTGGCGGTTGCAAAGTTTTCTCACACAATCCTTTGAAAGGATTGTACACGGATTGCTTCCTTGAATGATATGATTTCTCCTGGTAGGCCTAACCTACAGACAAATGTTATTTCCCATACGAATTCTTCACTTGATTGCCTGTGATGGTTGCGGTCAGCCTTATGCCCTCGGATCATTTGGTGGAAATATTCGATGGAAACAATGAAGAATTTGACTTTCTGGTCCTTCGGGAAAGGTCCGGCTTTGTCTATCCCCATTTATAAATGGCCATGGGGAGTTGATGGAGGTCAAAGTTTGTGCGGACTTCTTGGGACGGGGCGGTGCACTTGACAGTCATTGCACTCCCTTACTAATTTCCTTGCATCCATATGCATTGTCGGCCAGTAATACCCGGTTTGGATTGCTTTGGCGACCACCGATCTGGGGCCGGAATGCATGCTGCATGACCCCTCATGTATCTCTCTTAGGACATAGTTTGCTTGGAGTGGTCCGACGCACCGAAGCCATGGTCCTAAAAAATACTTTTTGTACAGGGTTCCATTGATCATGGCGTTACTGTCGCTTTTCGACGTACCGCCCTAGCCTTCTTTTATATCTCGGAAGGATCTCTTTTGTCAGGTACTCACGTATTGGTGTCATCCAGGTGTTACCTTCTTCTTGTACCACGTCAAGGATTTCTTTTTCGTTTATTGACTTTTCCTTTAATTCTTCCACGAGCACTTGTTTATTAAGATGCGCGAAGCTTGTGGATGCAATCTTGCTCAGGGCATCTGCTTTCTTGTTTTCACTTCGTGGGATTTGTTTGATGGAAAATTCCTTAAAGCTTTTTGTAAGTGTTTTTACTTTGTTTCAGGTATTGGACCATGCCTGACTCTCTTGGCGGTAAAAAACCGTTTAAATTGATGGCCACCTGTCTTGAGTCAACTTTGCGTGTAAGTTCTTTACACCCATTTGCTCTGCGATCCGGAGACCGGCTATTAGTGCTTCATACTCGGCTTCGTTGTTGGTGGCCTCGAACCTAAAATCTATGGCGTATGTGAATTCTGCCCCTTCCGGGTTTGTCAGTATCAGACCTGCCCCGGAAGGACCGTCGACGCAGGACTGAGCGTCTAGTGAAACAATGCCTCGGCTCCGGTTAGTGCTTACGGTTCAGCCTAAGGTTTCGTACGGAGATCGTCTTCGTCGTTCCAAATGAATCGCCAATATTTGGCCTTTGATTGCGGTCCTATGCGATCTGTCATTGGATGTCATAGCATTCTAATCGACCTCCACTTTAGCATTCTTTCAGATATTTCGAGCTTTCGAAAAGTTGCTTTATCGTTGACTTGTTATTACAACGACCGTGTGTGCCTGGAAGTATCTTTTTAATCGTTTGCTTGAGCTGAGAAAGGCTAACTCCAACCTTTTCAATAGGGGTATAAGTTGACTTCCGGGGCACGTGAGTGCGGGCTTAATATATCTAATGGTATTTGCCTGCCTTCTCTATACGTCATCCCAAGACTGCGCTGATAGCTTCTTTTGGGTGCAGCTAAGTTATATGATTAATTCCTCACGTTCTTGGGGCGGGTGAGTGTTGGTTTTTTGGGGAGTCTGCAAAGAGTTTCTTCATTTGCTTGAAGGCTTCTTCGGCTTCCGGAGGTCCATTGAAAATCGCTCTTTTTTGTGCAATTTTTCAAGGTTTTGAAAAAAGGTAACGACTTTTCTGCTGATTTTGACAAGAATCTGTTTAAACTTGCTAATTTTCCATTTAGTTTCTGCACGTCCTTGATGCATCTCGGAGATGGCAAGCTGAGGACCGCGTCTGCTTTATCTGGACATGCTTTCAACCCGTTGGTGCTTACTTTGTAGCCTAAAAACATTCCTTCCTGCATTCCGAAAGTGCACTTCTTGGGGTTCAACTTCATGTTTATCTGTCGAAGGGTTTTGAATGTCTCGGTTATGTCCCGGATGATCTCTTCTTCCGTGCGGCTCTTTATAACCAGGTCGTCGACATATACCTCCAGATTGCGTCCAATTTGCCTTTGGAATGCTTTATCCACTAATCGTTGATATGTGGATCCGGCATTTTTTAGTCCGAACGGCATTTTAGAATAGCAAAATATCCCTTGGCTTGTTATGAACGCCGTTTTTTCTTCGTCTTCTTTTGCCATCTTAATCTGATGATACCCCTTGTATGCATCCAAGAAACATTTGAAAGAGTACCCACAGAGGGACTCCACCTTCCAGTCAATTTCCGGTAATGGGTAGCAATCCTTGGGACATGCATTGTTAAGATCTTTGAAGTCTACGCACATTCGCCAAGTTCCGTCATGCTTTTTAACCATTACCGGATTAGATAGCCAGCTGTGATAATGGACCTCCTTCATTATTCCAGCGTCCACTAATTTTTCTACCTCCTCTTGGATTGCCTTATTTCTTTCCGGTGCCTGCCCTCTTTTCTTTTGCCTGACTGGTGAATATCCTTCCCGGATATTCAAGCGGTGTTCCGCGATGCTACGTGGGACGCCCGTCATATCAGCTGGCTTCCAGGCAAAAATATCCAAGTTTTGTTTTAGCAAGACACATAATTCTTTTCGCCCTTTTTCTGTTAATGTTGAACCTATGGCCACTGTCTGTTCGGGGTATTCCGGGTGGATTGCTACATTTATTTTCACTTCCGGTATTTGGCTAACTACAGGAGTCTGGTTGCTAGGTCCGGAGATCATAGCACATTCCATAGGGATGACCCTACTGCTCTGTAATGTTACCGTGCCGCCTTCAACGGGAAACTTCAGCATTCCATGTGCCGTTGATGGTACAGCTCGGATTTTCCTTATGCCCGGTCTGCCAATTATTGCGTTGTGTTGAGATGGTGACCTGATGACCATGAAATTCATCCAAGCGGAAGTGGAGTGTGCTTCATCACCAATTTTTACTAGCAAGGCTATCTGACCAAGCGGCCAAATGGTCTCTCCGCTGAACCCAATAAGGTGAGTGGTAGCCGGAACCATTTGGTCCCTTATCTCTTTGCGGAGCTTTAGAAAACAGTGTTCATACAAGACTTCCGAGGATGCTCCACCATCAATGTATACTCTGTGCACAAAGTGTCCGCCCATTTCTATTTCGATGATCATTGGGCTCTCCGTCCCGTCTTCTTCATTTAGAGGTGGGAAAGACATTGCCGTCTCCGGAGAGAAGCTCTGGGTAATCCTGGGCTTGGCCACTCTTTCCCACGGTTGGATCATCAGTATAGTCAAGGGTTTATCCTTTCCAAACGCTTCCCCTTTTTTCGGTGCTTTCGCCTTTTCATTCTGTTTTAGTTCCTTGATGAATTGTGACAGTTTTCCGGCCTTGATCATTTCATCTATTTGCTTTCTCAGCTGCATGCATTCGTTTGTGTTATGCCCTGTATCTGAATGAAATTCACAGTACTTGGTCGGATCCCTTTTTTCTACCGGAGTTACCATTGGGGGCGGAGCTTTGAACTTTCCCTTTTCCAGAGCGAAAATTTCTTTTGGTGTTTTAGTGAGGAGTGAGAATCTATCTGGCTTACGGTCCGGCCTTTGCTTATTTTTGAAGCTTTTTTTGAAAGTTGGTTTGTCCCCTCCTTCTGATGGTTTCCATGGTGAAGATGCCTTCTTCCGACTGTGACTGAGTGCGGCAACTTCCCCTTGTAAGAAAGACGTAGTCATTCTATACATTTCGTCCACAGATCTTGGGATTCTCTCATATAGACGCTTGATTAATCCCGGGTGCGTTATTCCGTGCATAAATCCGGAGATTCTCATGCATTCCGGAGCACCTTCTACGTCCAGGACTTCTGCCTTATATCTTTCCATGAAATCCTCCGTAGACTCTCCGTCTTTTTGCTTGATGTGGTGTATCTCCACTGGATCTTTGATGTGCTTTGTTTGCTGAAGGTAGTTTTCCCTGAACGCTGTCCTTAGGTCTTCATAGCTATCAATCGACTCTTTTGGTAATTTGTCAAACCAAACTCTGGCGTTCCCGGTGAGGGTTGAGTTGAACATGTGACACCATGTCGGCATTGCCCAACCTTCTGTTCTTGCGGCCGACTGAAATAACTTTAAGTGATCTTCCGGATCTCCGCTTCCGTCGTATGTTTTGACATGGCTGGGCATCCTAGTCCTCGGAAGACTAAAGTTACGGATCCGCAGTGTGAAAGGATTTCTTTCCTCGCATGTCCAAGGCTGATAGAGATCATCTTCATGGGTGTTTGATTTCTGCCTTCTTGACCTAGATTTCCAATGGCCTCCTTCACTGTCCTCACTTTCCGAATATTGGCTAGTTGCACGAGAAGGTGTTTGCCTTTGTTGACGCCTTCTTGTTTCAACATCAGTTCTTTGTGCTTGAGGACTTCGCCGATGACTATCAGAACGTGCTGATGTAACTGGCTCCTTTCTTCCCAATCTTTCAAACACGCCCCCTTCTTTCCGCGGCCGTGGCTGTGGTGAAGGGGATCTGTTCTTCTTGAGTCTTTTGAATACACTGGTGTGTGGTGACGGGCTTCGGGAATGCCTGCCTCCGTGCCTTCTTCGGGGTTCTGTTCGGGCGGTTGGTGTTTTGGATTCTGAGTAGTGCGATTCTTCATGGTTTCTTATCTTAACTCCGGACTCTTCTCCATAGATTAGCCGTGCTTTTACCGCATTGAGTCTATCCTTCTGCTCTTTTTCTTTTTGCATCTTTTCGGCAATGAGCGGCAAGAGTTGGTGATAATTTTTGTCGCACATTTCCCTAAGCACCTCATCAGACATAGGTTCTTCAATACCTTGGGGACCATTCCTCCCCCTGTGTTCCTCACGGCGGACGTGGGATTGTTTGTGATTTATTCGTGAGTGCTCATGGTGAGTTTTTAAGAAAACGTGGTTGCGTAAGCGTCCCACGGATGGCGGGGCGCCCCATGTAAGAACAAAATTCGTGTTGGGTTTGGTAGCGCGTCAAAGAGAAGTCTCTTATATATCGGGTCGGGTGTCCCTTCAGAGACTTGGATACTGAGGACTTTACTAGAGCAAGAGAAAGTGATGATGTTACTGTTCTCCTCGCAACAATAAAAAGTAAACAAAAAGAAAGAAAAAAAAAGAAAAAAAACCGTTAGTAAATAAAAATCTCTCTCTATCCTTTCACAGTAAAGACCACTGCACCGTTACGTGGGACGGCCCCCATGAATACGCTTCCTCTTAGGCTTCCTTCACCCGTGGCGTGCTAGTAAAGTATACTCCTAGAATGTCATGAGAATGTACCCATAGAAAGAGTAAGAGAGTCCTGATATAGAACAAGAATGATAACCTCTTTTAGTAGAAGTCCAGTCTACGCTTGCACAGAGATGCGCCTCAAACCTTATCTTCCTAATATATGCGGGAGTCTAATACTAAGGGTTTCCTAGTATATTACGGCTACTTTGAGGTAGTGGTTGAGTCCGGAAGATGGTGTTCCCTGTCGGGCCCCCTCCTTTCGGAGCAAGGGTCCCACGGTATAATCGTGTTTGCGGACAGCGAGTGTCCTGAAGGTTGGCCGCGTTCAGTGTTTTTTGTATCCCGCGGGGAGCGCACTAAGAATGAACGAGGTGCGGCCAAGAAGATACCTCGCAGTGAGTCGTTTGTAATATCCGGTTAGCGTCACCCCACACGCCACCCCTCTGCCGGGCTATTAGCGATCCATCTATTTGTTTGTAATTGGGGGCCCCTTGGGCCTGGGCCCGAATACGATAATTATGAACAAAAACCCAGTAAAAACTTGTTCTGCTTCTCATAAATTAGAAAGATACAATAGCGAACACCCCCAACCACCCCTATCCACTACCCCTTATAGCAAAAAAGCCACGAAAACACCACCACCCCCAATCGCCATGCCCAACAAATATCGGAATTCTGCCCTTAATTAGCAATGTGATGATTTCTTACACTGATTCTATCTCGGAGGTTTAATTAGCGTGTTTCATCGACCTTACCTACACTTTTTAGAAGTTTTAAAATAGTGAATCATGCAAATTGAATTAAAAAGAATGCATTGCCACAATTGGTTAAAACACTTATATATGTTTACGTATACTGAAACAAATTTTATCCGATGTTGAATGAAAAGGCAGTATACATTCCCTGGTATCAACAATACGCTGTTTTTTTTGTTTTCTTGTAACATCCTTAGATTATCAAAACAAGAGATACGGAAAACGGGTCATGATATGTCCTTAGAGGACCATGATGGACAGAGTCATACATTTATTATTCTTTCTCAGGATACAAACTTAAGTAGTGTAGCATACTCGCTGCGCTGACGACGTTACCTTGACAGAATCTTCAAAGAAGTGTCCCGACAACTAAAAAAACTAAACTACAACCTTCATAACCAGAAACTTGCGCATCGTATCCCCGTTTCACTTCATCACTGTCTTAATTGGCAGTATTCAGCAAAGTACTTCCTCATGTTCCATGCTCATATATCGTTCAAAGATTGTATGGAATCAGCAGAAGACATGCCGACCACACATGTTCCCGTAAGAAGATGTTCTGGTTTTCCTTTTTTCCCTTGTCTTTTTTTTTTCTTTTCAAGAATAACGTCCGTTTTCCCCCCCTTTTTTCCTCGTTTTTCTATACCCTATTTTTCATCACAACCATCTCATTTCCCTGACAAGATATTGTTTATTTTCCCAGCTCATTCCTTAGAATTTCAGGCACAAATCTAGTAGAAATCTTACCAACAACTTTAATTCATAATTTATGTTTCTCTTTCCATTACCACAGCTAGAAACTTTTGATAATTTTCCTTCCCACTTCTAGATTCTTGCATACCAATCGTACAACCGTCATCCATCTGTTGGACCAGTATTCTCCAGAACTTTCATCTATCTTTTCCAGTTTCACCACACGGCTCCACTCTGCAGATTCATCCTTTGTTTTTTTTTTTTTTTGTTTTTTTTTTTTGCAAAGAGAACAGCAGGAGAGCACACAGGCTTCTTAACCCCTATTTTTCCTCACCGGAAGCTCAACTCAATTCATGTTTCGTGAACGATACTTAACTTCTTTATGATTATCAATCTGAATTGCAGACCGTAAATCTTTTTCAGGCAAATCACCTTTTGCACCTATTAGACGGCCCAAGGCAGATACATCACGTTCACAATCAGATGTTCCTACATGAAAGTCAAATTAATGTAGAAAATTAACATACATTTCTTAGAATTCTATAATTTTACATATTCAGAACCTGGTACATATATATAAAAAGAAGATGCAATAAAATTATTCTATTTACTTACTTTTAGATGAAGACAAAGGCTTTTTCATAATATAAATCCCCCCATATCTGTTTTATTTTGGAACAATTCAATATGTCTTTCATCCTCCTTCTGAGATATTTCCGAAGGGTATTTCTTCTTATTCTTTGTCTTTGCGAAACAATTTCATTATTCAAACAATGCCATTATACATCAGTGAGTGCTTTGATCGGAACAACTTTTTTCGCCTTAAATAATCCTAAAAACAAATATACAAATCACTGTCTTTTTCCTAGGAGCATCCAAGCACTGTAGTTCATCGAGTCTCCTCGTGTTCCTTTGGGAATTTTCTGATTGTTCATTCATTTGACAAACGACAGACTCTTTTGGTCCCATTTCCTTCTCTTAAGGTTTTTTCCCTCAGACATATGCATTGTTTGGGTCACAAACAATGTTCAACCTTATATATCGACAATCATCTATGACTTTCTTTTTCCTTTCAGATGAGCAAAAAAGCTTTTCCCTCATTTGTCACAGAACCAACATCTTCTGATTCCTTTCATTGACGTTTCTTTTCTTCCATTCTTTCCATCACTTTCCCCCTTTTGGTTTCATTTCAAATCTTCCATTACCACCCTCTTGGCATAGAACCATCAGCCTGTCAAATTATTTTTTCACAATATTCCATCACCATCCACCTCATTCAAGGCACTAGGAATCAAACACTCTGTTAATAAAAGATAAAAGCGGAAGCAGGAACTCTCTGAAACTGCTGAGAAGAAAACCCTGTGGGCCACTCTCTCTTTGCACACTCTTCCTGAAAGAGCTCCTTCTCACAACTCACACCTGCTTGAGTCTTATTACGATTAAGAATTACTCAAAATAAAAACAATCAGAAGCAGGGTCTACACAATGGTCACAAGAACAAAACACAAACTAAAGCATGCGGCCGTGCGCACTATTGATAGTATTACGAGCCTAATACAATTGCATTCACAATCAAAACAAAAATCTTATTTATTGTAAGCATTATTTTAACAACTCGCATACATTCTTTATCTTGAGACTAACATACCGTTTTCTTTTTTTTTTCCCACAGAAGGTCCATCATAGACCCAGTAGCAACATGTAGGTAAGCTGACTAACTGAGTAGTGAGAGCTGAAGCTGTGGGGAGGCCTTCAATTTCATTTTTGCACACCAAGTAACCATTTTTTTTATTTTGGAACTTACTTATAAATAAACGAATTTATTATTTAAACAGCCCGATACATCCTGCTCCATATGTTGATCGCACTGAAGGGGGTCAATAGCACAATATCATGCCTCCCCCCTTAAAGCCCCAAGAAGCATCTAGCAGAGAAAAATAAACCAATCATATATCCCTTATTGGTAGCTAAACACCGCTAAAACACACAACTGCTCTTAAGATTCATCCCAGTCAGACAGGAGTGGACAAAAAAAAACTGTCCTCAGCGTTTAACCATCCACAAAAAGCACAAATAACAGTCATTAAGGGAAACAAAAATGATTAACAGAGTTTGAAACAAACCTAACACAACTACGCTACCCTAGCCCAACCCAAACCAACAAAATAAATACGCACGCACCGGCGTAGATATTACATCCCGATGCAGAAGTTCCCCGTGAAAACGTTTAACTTACCGCCTTTCCCTTCCAAAGGAAATCAAGAACAAAGATAATTGAAGTTATTTTTAATCAAAGCAAAAAATGTAGTGTCGGCATGAATGTTTACTTATCCTTAAATCAAAACATGAAAGAGTTTTACCAATAATTATACTTACCCACATAAGAAAGCAGGAAAGTGTTTCCATCACTACAATCATAAGTAGAAAATACATGCGACTCACACTCAAAAAGTGACACATAAAACCATCCAAATGAGAGACATTACAGCTATTATAACAAAGTTTTCATTATATACTAATTAACCTGAGACGAATAACACATAGAGTGACCGGGTTTAAAAGCTAAATCAGGTGTAAGTTTGCGACCCAGACCCGAAAACTATAAAGGGTCGGTATAAGGTTAGTTAATAAGTTATATAGGTTATCAACTCAACCAGCTGATAAACCCGAAAACAGTATAAGACTAAAAAAGTACTTTGTAACCTTATCATTGTTTCACTCATATTGGGCACATTTAGAATTCTTCTGTAGTTTTCTTGAAGTATTACCAAGTGTTTTTCAGTATAAAAAATAGGTAAGAAATTTTACTCCAAATTTATTCACTGAACTAGTAAATAGAGACAATATAAAGCTGGTTGCGTCAAAACAATAAAAATTAGTCCCCATTACACCAAACAAAATAACGAAAGTGTAAAGTTTCGTTTACATCGAAACAGCAGTTGCAATACGCATATATTAATTATGATATAGCATAACCTTCAAATCAAACCTTCAAAAGTCGCAATACATCAAAAAACACCACATTTTTTATTATATCATATATACTTGCCCAAAACAGTGGAAATTTGAAGAGCAAAAAGTTTTAAAAATTGGGCTCATTGTTCATACCTTGCAAGAATTTAGCAGTTTTGCAATTTATTAAGCGAATTCATTATAAAAGTAGCAAGGTGGGATAAAATATGTGCCAAAAAAATTGGTGGTTTGGCAAAATCTTATTTTTTAAGGATTTTGTGAGAATGTGTTTTGCACAATAGTTATCTTTGTTATTTTCCCTAGATATAAAGCTCTTTTACAAAAGATCCCCCACTTTGACTTCAAAAAACCTCTTGTATTAAGGCATAAGTCGTTTAGCGACTGAAATCAGCATCTTGTGTTTCAATAACACCATAAGCTCCATAAACAGTTTGAACAGGCCAGATAAAAATATCTCATATATACGCCATATTAATGTTCAATAATCGATATATGATATAAGACAATTGTTACAAATTATCACTAGAAATACTTTATATATTTGAGCAAAGCATAATGAAACAAACACTATATACACATCCAATATAAACTACTCTTTATCTAGCAGATAACACTATGCTTATGTTAACACATAATTTGAGTCAATTAAGAGTCGATACACAGAAAAGGTAAAAGGTACTTTAACGAAAACAGTAGTCAATTTAGTACATCTAACACACAAAAATATGAACGTAAAGTTATGTTGAATATCTTACACATCAGAATGGCTACACGTACATGCATCAGCAGAAGTTCTAATTAACAATTTCAACCTAACTAGTCACCAAAAAAAATCTAAGAGCATACATCCTTTATAATATTTAGACAATGCAAACTAAAACACACATATATAGTTTGCAGTTTGTATGTTTAGTTTGTGATTATTATATACTTAACCTTTCGAGACAAACCAACGCAAAGTTTTAAAGAAAGCCTTTTTGAAAAGAAAACAAGTTTATATATTTAACTCATTCGCAAAATGTATTTGAACAAACTTTTTACACAAAAGTAGCTAAAAGTTAAACAAACAGCCTCAGAAAAAATTAATGAATATGAGGATATTCTAACTTTTTGCTCTGGAAAAAGTTAATCAGCTAGTTGGATTATTATTTGTGCACCCAAAAACCTAATCAAAGCAACTTATGATTATGTTGTTATTACACTCGGTTTTATACAAAAATAGTTCTGAGTTATGTAAAATTCCTGAAGTTTATGAACAAGCTAAGTACTACTTGAAAATAACCAAAGCCACAATGATATACGTTCGATTTTATGGAGCTGTTGGAGAAGTTACTTTTGAAGAAATAATTCATACAACTCGATTGGTAAAAATGGGTCTTACTAGAGATTTCATTTTATCTGAGAAAGTCACCAAACAAAATCAGCTATGTTTTGAAGAAATTCCACAATACTTGACAAAAAAAAAGAGCTTGGAGTTTAAAGACTATGTCTGATGCTATTAAAGAGATAATAAAGACCCCTTTTAGATTAAATTTTTATAAGCTTAATCTAATAATTGTTTCAAATGCAAGAGAATATGATACTGATGGTCCCAAGGTCTTAGAGAAGATATACTGGAAAATTTTAAGTCCTGAAGATATGGATACAAAAGTCTTTGCAAAAAATTATCTTAGTGAAAAGGGATTTGAGTATCTATGCAAAAATCTTTATTTTGAAGAATCACACAAGTGTAGATACTGTGGAAAAGGAGAAACAGGTGTCCCTGAGCTATTCAATTTCGAAGACATTCCAGAAGAAGCCAGTACTAGCCAAAATGACGAAAGCAATGACGAAACTATTTGAATTATTAAAGAAGAAGCCAGTACTAGCCAAAATGACGAAAGCAATGACGAAACTATTTGAATTATTAAAGATGGTGAATCATTGAAGGTGAATCATTGAAGCTACTTTATAAAAGCTACTTTGCAAAAGTAAAGATAGGCACCAGCTGTATAATAGAAAAATAAGAATGTAATTTTACTTTCTTGTCCTTTGTTTTGTATATATAAGCTACTTAGCTCTTCATTGTAAAATAAGCTTTGAAGGTAACCCTTCTCCCTACTATCAATAAAATTTCTTACTCTTTCCGCGTCTACTCTGTGGTATCAGAGCCATTTCCAGAAAAAAGTTGAAGATAAAACTATTCAGATAACTATGGATGCTAATCAGGTATATTCTATGATAAGCTAAATAAAATTGTTCCTTGATTATTACTTAGAATTCTCTTGGAATTCCGTATACTGTTACATGCCATCAAATTAAAAATCTGTTTTAAAAACTATTTCGTGATACTTGAATCAAAGAAAAATTGTTTTTGATAAAACTCTTTTTCCAAAAGGACACATAGAGTCTTTGTAAGTCCCGTTGTTGAAGAAAGGGCAGTTTAAGAACTCAATTTGGTATGAGGAAAAATGGGGTTTTGTAATAAAACAATATTTCTTGAAAATTAAAGTAAGAAATTTGGTTTTATAAGGATTATGGCATGGTTAGTATGGAATTAAAGAAAATAATAAGTAATAGAAAAGGAACGCTTTAGCAAAATAGAAATGAATAAAACACAGATCAATTGTAATGAGACTAATAAAAATATTGTTACAAGAATTAATGGTTGTAAAAAAGATATTGAACACTTTCATAATAGAATTAATGAAATTAGATTTACCAGTATAAGTAAAAAATCTAAAGATACTCTAATAGAAAATTACAAAAGATTAATTAAAATAAAAACAGGCGAAATAAAAGAATTAGAAAAAAATTTAGTTATATGCTAAAATGAGTAAAATTGAAATTGAAGAATCATATACAGAACAATTAGAAACTATTAACAAAAACATTTTAAGTATATATGATAAAGTAATGCATATAAATAATTTATTATCTAAACCAAATACGATTATAAATGATAAATATAATACTACAAAATTAGAAGAAAATATAAAAATAATAAATCAAAAGGAAGAATTTATATATAGTCATGCAATACCTAATCTAAAAATTGGAAGAATAATTAGACAAGAATTTACATATAACTGGAATAAACCAGATGTTAAAAAAGAAGAATTGTGATAATATTAAAGAAGAAATAATTAAATCAGAAGATAAAGAATTTAAAACAGGAATTTATAATATAGAAACAACAAATAAAAATAGAAAGTTTGTTAATATAAAAGGTATGAGATATCTACTCAAAGATGAGAGAAATTTATTAATGGAAAATGAATTTGAAAGAATGATACGAAGGAAAAATGAAATAAATGAATTAAAAAGTATAAGTTCAAATTCAAAAGGTAGTAGTTCTAAATCAATTAAAAAATCAAAAACGATTGATGATTTGTATAATTTGATAAATAAAAATCAAAAAAGAAATGAAGAACAATTTGAAAAAATAAATAAAAATATAAAAATATTAGATAAAAATATAAAGACAGTAAAGAATAAAGTAATGAAACTGGAAGAAGAAATATATACGGAAATAGATAATCTAAGGTTAGAAATAACAGAAAAGGTTAGAGAAATAGAAAATAAAATTCTAAATTTAGAATTAGAAAATAAAGAAAATAGTATACAAAGGTAATGATATAACAAGTAAATGATAGGACCTAGAAAGTATTGAATTAATCTAAAGAGAATTGAAGTGGTTAATCATTAATAATTTCAACTAAAGATAATTCTGAAAATGAATATAGATTTACAAATCATAGTGAGAATGAATTAACCAGTAATACAAATAAGCTTACTAATGATAATCTTACAAATGACACAAAAGAAGAAGAAGTAAATATGAATACAGAAGGTGAAAGTAGTGGAACCAAACCTGAACATAGATATTATAAAGAAAGGCCAATTGCTGGGAAAATTATGATTCAAAAAGAAATAACATATGGTATAAATAAAGTGATTTCTCTTTATAGGAGTAAAAGACTTACAAGGAAAATTATAAATTAATCATAATATGGACCCAGAAATACTTAGATTTTGATTGTCCTGAATCTATTGTAAAAAACTATAACCGTGGGTGGGCAAAAATACAATGCTAGATTTATTGAAATTAAAATTTGTTTGTGATAGTTTTTATTTATAATTGGTACTATAAAGGCAAGGTAGAATTTATTTAGAAAGTTTAAAAAGTCAAGAGAAAGAATTATTAGAAGGACATGTAGATATAAAAGGAACAATAATAACAACAAGTAAAAATAAAATTCAAAAAGCTATGTTAAAGAAAATTGAAATATTAATTAGAAGGGAATTTGGAGATCTTAATGCAGATACTATACAACAAGATCAAGAAAAACTAAATGCTTTAAACATTTTAAAAGGAATAGAATTATGTTCGTTATGTGAAGAACATTTATAATACCCCGGAGTCTTCCTTCCAATTTAGGAATGTTAGGTCTAGGTGATGGAGTTTGAGGTGTAAATCAACATGTTTCGAATGCCAAAAGGACTTAAGTGATAAAGCTTTGAATGAAAACAAATGAAAGAAAATGATAAAGTTGTTGGTATTGAATAAAGGACATTCTGCTCCAGTCCTTGTTTACTAAAAGTGCACAAGAGTCTAGAGCCAATTTGATATTCAATGAAATATCTTTAGGACACAAAAGTACATTTGTATTAAACATCAATGATACAAAAGGTACAATGATATATGTCTTTGTGACATTGCATGTCTACGTGACATTGCCGGAACATTCTGGAGTGATACTATAAATTAGTATTCACAATGATTGAATGGAAATCCTACCAGTGCTAACATCATGACAACGCTGAACGTAGGTCACTATTTGAAAATGATTGACAAATGATTCAAATAAGTGTGAACTAGTAATCTAAGTGATCTAGTGGTTATGTGTTTCCCAGGGTAACACAACACTAAGTTCACGAGATCAATGCTTCTTTGAATTTTATGGTCATATTTCCGCATCTTTATCACCGAGATATTGATTTGGTCATATTCTTCAAAATAACATTCATCGGGAATTTTCAAAGCATGATCTTGTGATGTATGAACTTCATGGTTAATGTGGAAGATGGTTCTTACTCTGATAATTCTTCATTTCATCTTCTACAACATACAACAACAACATTTCTACCTTTCACAAGCATGACTACTTCAACGAATCTTATAATGATAAAAGTTTCTTTCAACCTTCACAAGAATGATAGCAATCATATTTGTTGGTTTGAGGGAAGCATTAATGGGTTATTTTGGGGAGAGTATGTTTGTTTGTTAAGGGGTGAATGTTTGAGAAAGAAAAGATTGGATTTCATATTAATGGACTTCAAAGGTTATTCTTCACACGGAGCTTATTTTGGAAGCTTATAAGATCATGATGTTCATGTTGGTTCATAATCGTTCATGAGGGGGGAGAATAGCCTGGAAACGTCCAGGCAATTCAAGTATATGAAAGGGGAGAATATATAAGCAGAAATATATTAGGACAAATCAAGATAATAAGCAAATCGAAATTAAATCAAAGTAAATTTGGTATGGTAAATGTAGTGTGTTTAAGAAGATAGATTCATAATTCAGATTGGAGGTTACTTCATTAAGTGTTTTGAATAAGCTGTAGTGTTTCATTAACTTCAAAGATCGATCGAGATAGCTGGTTCGACATTTGCTTGAAATTACTTCTCAAGAATATCGACATTGTTTTTAGACAATCAAAGTTTACTACTTCAATATTCAAGAGATGGATATGTGATTGAGGGGGAGCTTAAAGATTATGAAGATTCATGTGAAAAGTCAAATGTTCAAGTCTTTTACAAAGAAATGCTCAATCAATATCATCGTGTTAAAGATCTTCAGCCTGCAACATTATGTGATTGTGAATACAAAATTCAAGATCAAGTTCGAAAGTTAACGATTTCCATACAAGCTATTAAAGAATCAAGTTGCAAAAGAAGGTCAAAGTTAGCTTTTGAGAATGCTGATTTTGAGTTCGAGAGTAGAGTTGATACCTTCAGGGATAAAGAAATCTATCTTGTCATATAAGGAGAGAAAATTATATCAGGAGAGATTTGCTACAAGGTCGTCCTCAACTTTCATAAAGAATTCTCAGCGTTTTCGAGCTTCAAAGAAAAAGAAAATGACAGCACTACTTTCCAGATTCAAGTATTCAAGATATAACGAGAAGTATGTATCAAATAAGATAATATGGATAGTTTCCAAGTAGATCATGTAGGGGGAGAATGTTAGAATAAAGAAATATTCTACTTGTAAGTACTATTATAAGGCAGTGGCTAATTATGTTAAGTAAGGAAAGTTTAGTAACAAAGCTAACAAGGCTATAAATAGTTATTTATGCCATGGTTAGCATGTATAATCAACTTCATTTATTCACAAGCAAAGTTAGGTATTCTCTCTTATAACACAAACACTAATTAACCTGATCTCACCACCCCACCAAACTTAAAAATTTTCCCCACACCTTATCGAAGATCTTATTTTTAGTGAATAAATGCCAGTACTACTTTTCATGGGTGTTAGTTTATTTTTCGGCCCCTTAAACGCCCGACTTACAAAGTAAATTGGCATTATGCCTGGCCTCACTTTCGTTATGAGTCGTCGCTCACCGCTTCCTTGGTCGCGGCAAGGTAGACATGGGGTCCTCTTGGTCTTCTGGATGACTATGAGGCATGGTAACTTTGTATATGTTCCTTCATTTGTTATGAATGCAGCTTCCGCTTCCTTTCGTCCATAGAAAGTCACTCTTTTTTGTGCACTTTTTCAAAGTTTTGAAAAATGGTAGTGATTTCTCCGCTGACTTTGCTAAGAACCTGTTTAAGCTTGCCAATTTTCCATTTAACTTCTGCACGTCTTTCAAGCATTTTGGTGATTGAAGGCTTAATACGGCGTCTACCTTGTCTGGGCAAATCTTAATGCCTTTAGTATTGACCTGGTATCCCAAGAACATTCCTTCCTCAACTCCAAAGGTGCACTTTTTTGGGTTCAGTTTCATGTTGATTTTTCTGAGTGTCTTAAATGTTTCTTCAATGTCGCGGACAACCTCATCCTCCGTGCGGCTTTTTATGACCAAATCATCTACGTATACCTCGAGGTTTCGACCGATCTGTCCGTGGAATGTTTTGTCCACTAGCCGCTGATAAGTTGCACCGGCGTTCCTTAGACCGAAAGGCATTTTTGTGTAGCAAAAAATGCCTTGGTTTGTAATGAACGCGGTCTTTTCCTCATCTTCCTCTGCCATTTGTATTTGGTGATACCCCTTGTATGCGTCCAGGAAGCATTTGAAGGGGAATCCACACAAAGATTCGACCTTCCAGTCTATTTCCGGCAGAGGGTAACCGTCCTTGGGACATGCCTTATTGAGGTCTTTAAAATCAACACACATTCTCCAACTGTTGTCGCTCTTCTTTACCATCACCGGGTTGGAGAGCCAATCGTGATAATGAACTTCTCTCATTATCCCAGCTGTCACAAGCTTACTAACCTCGTCGTTTATTGCTACATTCCTTTCTGCGGCTTGGCCTCTTTTCTTTTGCCTAACCGGCTGGCAACCTTTCCGTACATTTAACTTATGTTCCGCTATCTGTCTTGGAACGCCCGTCATATCCGTTGGGGTCCAAGCGAATATATCCATGCTGCGTTGAAGTAAGTTGCACAGCTTACTTCTGGTTTTTTCCGTGAGGTCAGAACCGATCATTACTGTCTGTTCCGGATGCTCCGGATTGATTGCCACTTTAATCCTTTCCTCTTTTACTTTGTTCACCGGAGGGGATTGGTCTTCTGGTCCGGAGATCATCGCGCATTCAACGGGAATGATTTTACTGCTTCTTAGCGTAAGTGTTCCTCCCATAACCGGGAACTTTATCATTCCGTGCGTTGTTGATGGGACTGCTTTCATTTTCCGCAACCCTGGTCTTCCAATGATTCCATTAAACGGAGACGTTGATCTTACCACCATGAAGTCCATCCATGCTGATGTTGAATGTTCGTCATCCCCGACCTTCACCAAAAGTGTTATTTGTCCTAATGGCCATTTTATTTCACCGCTGAACCCCACTAGCGAAGTTGTGGCCGGGACCATTTGGTTTCTTATTTCCGGACGGAGTCGATTAAAGCAGTGCTCGTAGAGTATTTCAAATGATGACCCTCCGTCAATACACATGCGGTGCACTTGGTGCCCTCCAACCTCTGCTTCTATTATTAGGGGGCCTTCTGCTCCCTCATCGTTCCCCAGGGACGGGAATGATATTTCGAGGTCGGGTGAGAAACTTTGAGTTATCTTCTGTCTTACTGCATTTTGCCGTTACTGGATCATTAAAATTGCCCGAGGCTTATCTTTTTTGGAGGTCTCACCTTTCTTTTTTGGCTGTTCTTTTCTGCTGTTTTGCTTCAGCTCCCGGATTATGTACGATAGTTTCCCTGC
>BQNB010087565.1:0-20000 GCA_026074375.1 Tanacetum coccineum
TATTCCTTTCTTTGAAATTTTGTGTCCAAGAACGATGCCTTCTTTCACCATAAAATGGCTTTTTTCCCAATTTAGAGCCGTTTAAGCATCTTTTTCTAAATTGGAAAGGCACGTTGAGAAACAATTTCCGAAAACTAAAAAGTCATCCATGAAAACTTCCATCGTCTTTTCAATCATATCATGGAAGATAGCCATCATACACCTCTGGAACGTGCCTGGTGCATTGCATAAGCCAAAAGTCATGCGGCGGTAAGCAAACGTTCCGTATGGGCAGGTGAATGTGGTCTTTTCCTGATCTTTCGGATCGATTGGTATTTAAAAGTAACCCGAGAAACCATCGAGGAAACAATAGTATTCATTTCCTGCAAGTCTCTCAAGCATTTGATCCATAAACGACAAAGGGAAATGGTATTTCCGGGTGGCTTCATTCAACTTACTATAACCAATACAAACTCTCCATCCCGTTACAAGTCTAGTTGGTACTAACTCATTTTCATCATTGGTGCACACAGTGCACTGGGCTCACCCAAGGACTATCCGAGATTGGGTAGATTAATCCAGCGTCAAGAAGTTTTTCAACCTCTTTTTTAATGACATCATGGATCTTTGGATTAACCCTTCTCTGATGTTGGACCACTGGTTCGTAGTCCTCTTTCATAAGAATTTTATGAGAACAAAATTCCGGGTTAATACCCTTTATGTTAGAGAGTTTCCAAGCAATGACTTGCTTCCGGGACTTAAGAACCTTTATGAGAGCGGTCTTTTCATCGACACTCAAATCTTTGGCAATTATGACCGGCAACTTGTTGTTGTCTTCCAAAAATGAATATTCGAGATGAGGTGGTAAGTCCTTAAGTTTAACCTCGGGAGGTTCATTAATTGAAGATTTGGCAGTTTTGGCTTCACACAGTTTAAGTTCTTTTCTGATTTCTGACAAATAATTTCCTTGGTTCGGAGGTGGTGAAGGATCACTATTAAGGAGTGCTTCGAGAATAAGAATGTCCCTCGGGGTCATAATAAGCTCATCAAACTTCGGTGAAGTTGGATCATCGGCTATAGCAAGACAAAGTATCTGCTTCTTCAGAAGTAGAAAAATCACTTATCCTCGAAAGGAGTGAGAGTTGGAGAAGAATTTGAAACAATCGGATCGTATCCGGGAGAAGGATTGCCATATGCAACTGAGTCGGAAAAATTAGACTTCTTGGGAGTATTCTTCACAGTAACATCAATAAGATCAACTTTCTTCAACTGATTCGAGGATTGTGTATTGAAATAGAAGGAGTATCACCACGTTTAAGGATTAAAGATTGTCATCATTTCTAATCGATTATATCTCAATTCGTACAATCATATATAAGCGATGAGTGTCTAGAAAAGGTCTCCCGTGGATCCAAAGGTACTCGAGGATCGGCTATGAAATCAAGAACAACAAAGTCGGCGGGAAAGTAAAACTTCCCTACTTTAATAAAAACATTTTCGGCTACACCGGTTGGTTTGGAAATTGTTCGGTCGGTTAATTCTAACACCATGTTGTATCGTATAGGCACCGGGAAGTCCAAGCTTTTTCCAAAATGGAAAAGAGGCATGAGCTTTATTGCTAGCACCCTAAAAAAAAAAATAAAAAATCGGCTAGGGAGAAGCAATTATCAAACTCCAAAATATTCACATGGAATATGAAAATCGACGGGGTCACCTAAACTTTTCCGAAAGCTTTTTAAGGACAAACGCCACTACATTTTCATTTAAAAGGTGTCTGGTTAACCTCGATTAACTTGTCTTTGTTATTAAGCATCTTATTTGATACTTAGAGCAACTTTGGCATATGAATGAGAGGCATCGCGAACACAGCTCACTAAGTGAAAGGATTACGAAAAATTTTCCATAAACTTTGAAGCTAGAGATATCACCTTTTCACGAATTTCTCTTTTTTGCAATTCTTGAAGGGTAGGCAAACTAGTCTTGGTCTTTTGAGCTAAAGAAGGCTTTTTATAAGTTCTTTGACTTTCCTAAGTCTTGGACAACTTGAAGGTTGGGTGTCTTCGGTGATAGGTTGCTCCCGTCTCCTTTGTCACCTCGGGTTCCTTTCCCACCACCGGCGGTAGAATTGGAGGTACGTTATACGGAGACACCACTCGGTGGTAAATTGCCATGGTCTCGTTCCTAGGGTTTAGAATGGTATTGCTTGGTAAACGACTTGAAACTTGTAGCTTGGTTGGTCTGATAGCTTTGCATGAAAAACTGAGATTCATCTTCTTAAATTCATCTTTCTTCTTTTGTAGAATCATTGAGAACTCTTTGAAAATCATTTGGTTGTTGAAAATTATCCACTTTCATTGCAAGTTATTCATGTTCGCATCCATTAGCATTAGCATAACTTTCAAAATCGTTTTAGACACACTGGTACTGTGTTTAATTACACCATACTTTTACCCTTTAAAAAGAGCTAAAATAAACCAAAAAACGGACTTAAAATGCCCAATATTACGCTTGTTTTGCCAATTGTATTGAGCAAGAACGGATAACTAAAGAAAAGGACGAAAAACAAAGCCAAAAATGATAAAAACCCGGACTCGGGAATGGAAAAGACTGTGAAGACAAAGCCCAAATCGAAGCCGAAAGTCAATCAAGTCAAAAGTCAACAGAAGTCATCTGGTCAAATGTCAAAGTCAACACCGACATGGTCAAGTCAAAAGAAAGTCAAAGAAGAAAAAATATAACTATAGGGACTGAAATTGCAAATTCCCTAAGTTATATTTACACAAGAAAAGAGAGAAAGAAAGACAAGGGCTTAAACTGCCAAATTGGCAAAGTTGTACTCCAAGGGGCATTTCTGCCAATAGCAAAGACTTGTACACACAAGGACTTGTGGTGCAATTTGTTATATAACCCTCAGGGGGTGTTTTTGCCAAGTTTTCAAAGTTATTTAACCACAAGGACCTTGGATGCAATCAAACATAACAACATCAAGGACCAAAGCTGCCATTTTACCAAACTTTTGCCTGTCACCCCTAACCTCCTTTATAAACGTTTTCCCGCCCTTTTCAAATCCCAACCATCTCACGGGTTTACTCCCTCTCTTTTACCCTGCAACCCAAACCACCCTATGGACAAACCCATCCCCCTCTCTTCCACTAACCCCTATGCCATGTGGCAATCCAACCCACACAAAAAAACCCCCCCCCCCCCCCCCCAAATCAAAGGGTCTATATCATTCGGATTGGACTTCAAGAGACACAACCAAGTGGGTCCAACTGAGTGTGCTTGACTTTGCACTCACACAAAATACAAACACCATCATTTCCTATATGCTGTCTTATAAGAAAGCCACAAGTCGAAAGAAAAGACAAGAGAAGAGAGCCTAGTCGTATTTTGTTATAAAAGCCTTGTAAAAGCCATTGTGGCTTAGTTAGTTTTTAGTGTAGTTTTTAAGTAATTCTCAGCGTTTTTAAGTTTAAAGCTTTTATGTAAATTGTACTGATGTTTATGAAAAAATTCAGTTAAGTGGTCTTAAGTTTAAATTTGTCTTTTTAGAAGCTTATATGAGTTCTCAATTTGCAAGCAACACTTTATATAACTTGTTGCCTTAATCTTAAAAACTTTATATAAAAATATAAAGAAAAGAAGAAAACGAACCCACAACCCCCCCCCCCCCCCCCCCCCCCCCCCCCCCCCCCCAAAGGAACTGTTGGATTAAAGCCTTAGAGACTACTCCATATATGAATATAGCTGATATGAATGGCTTTTTGGGTTTTCAGCTTAGTTATAAAGCTTTATTTATAAGCTTGGCGTGCAAGGTTTAGCAGCAGTTATATTAAGGCTTCAATTGAGTCCTTATGAACAAGATCAACGTACATTCCCTTTACAAACTTTTGCTTTTTTACAAATCACAAATGTAGCATTAAGACTTATAGCTTATTCTTAGTTATTTCTGTTCCAGTTTTGCTTATTTTGTTCATCTAAGTCTAACATTATGCCTGTAGTTATTTTTTTCTTTCACTACTTTCAAGTGCTAAAAAACTGTCAAAATTAAGCTTATTCTGACTAGCTTATTCTCCTCTTTTAAGTGCTTATTTATCATTGCTTTTATGTCTTTTATGTCCGTACGGCTGCCCTCTCTCTTTCCCCTACTTTGTCCTATAACTAGTTTAATGTTTAAAATTATTCAAGTCTAACCTTAGCTTTAACAAGTTTTAAAACATCAGCTTATTAAGAATTAAAGGCGCTGTTGCTATAGCCTTATAAACCGGTCAAACAGGCTTTGGTTTGGTGAGTCTATCAAGCTAGTTTTTATGCTTAAGCATTAAGCTTGTTTAAAGCTGTTTTTTAAAGTTTTTAAGTTGAAAATAGTTTTCAAAGTTTTTATAAACCACTTTTTAAAATGTGGATGTTTTAGAAACACACCAAGTGCTTTAAAAAAATAAAAAAATATTGCCCTCCAACCCCTCCCAATTTTTGAGTTTGGTTCATCAAAGTGTGCTGTTTTTGTGTTGTCAAAACAAGCTGGTGACCAAACACCTTTGGCTCTCATTGACTTGTTGAAGTCAAAAAACCATAAGTTTTTAGTGGCACGCTCTCTCTCTAAAATCCACCAATCCTTTAATCACCTATATACAAATTCTGCAGAGTTTATATTGAGTTTTAGAATGTCAACTGGGCGGTGCATAAAGTCCCATGCAGCCTCAATGGGGTATCAATCTGTTTTAGCTTAAGAGAGAGATTGTTTAAGAGCTTATTTGACAGCTTTTTTATAAGCTGTCAAACTCTCTCGCACTTGTCGTTTAGCCTTAAGCTCCTGCGTGGCAAAAGCTGGAGACTTTAAGCTTTTTTTTCTTAACCCCTCCCTCCCATCCTTTTCAGCTTTAAGAAGCTTATTAGGCTGTTGTTTTAAGCTTAAACTAAGCTCATTGACTGTTTTCCTTAGATGTAAGTGTAGATGATTTGCATATTTTAACTTTAGCATTTTCAGCTTATTACTCATCCTTCCCCTCTCTCGCTGTTCTAAATAGGCTTATTTAGATAGATTAGTTAATATGTGTGTTATGCCTTTTGCTTTTTCTTTAGCCGACATATTTTAAGTCCAAGTAGGTATCGCCCTTTTAGCATTTTAGTTGTATTTTCTCATTTCCCAAAACCATCCCTCATTAAAGCCGTATTATATATGTGTATAGCTTATTCTGTAGCTCTTATAGAGCATATACTCTATGGTATAGATTAAGCCCACTTTAGCCTTTTAAATTCTGTCAAGGTTTAGCTTAAAGTGTCCACCACAGCTTAGGTCAATGAGTTTAGCATAATTAGCTTTAAGCACTCCTTTAGCCAATATCTGTACCTTCACCTATACCCCTTTTGCTATTTAAAAGCTTATTGCACAGCTCTATCACAAAAACTGTTTGTAGTTGACAAATGTGTTAAGCCACCTATTCGAGCTTACAACTTTGCTTTTTGAAGTTTTCGAAAACAAAGAAGGAGGCAAGACATTTAGTACTGGTCGGTGTGTAATGCAAGACTCAAGAACTCGGTACATCTCGATACATTCCCTCTTTTGCACACACCTCACGCTGCGGCCTTGCGAACTTTCTGTTATAGTCCAAGGCGTCAATTGTATTTATATACCAATTTTGTCACCAAACAGTCTTCCATCATCTCCGATGGCTGTTTAAAGCTTATATTTCGGATTATTCATTATACGACCAAGAATTTTTGTGTTCTTTATTTTTCTTTGGTATTGTTTTAGTGTCTAGTATTGTTTTGTAAAAATTTCAGAAATTTTCGTAACCTTTTAGGTACTTGTTTATATTAATTTATTTTTTTTTTTTTTTTTTTTTGTTAAAACTTTAAAAATTTCATAAAATATAAACATCCAAATTATCAAAAATTAAATATTTTTATTTCTAGATAATTAGCAAAAATTTTTATTTTGTTCGTCTATCAGTTGTTAGGCAAATTTAATACTTTTCCGTAAGGTACATTTTTACAATCTTTATTAAGTTTTTATAGAAAGGTACGGGTACTATGATGTTTATTTATTGTGTATTGACTCGTTTCTTGTGGTCAAAAAGAACTCGTTTTCGTATAGTTTTTTCATCTTCGTTTATTCTGTCACGAGTAGAGTTGTTTATGAAGTGAATTTCTCGTAGGGTTAATATAATTATTTTCGATGCATTATTAAGCGTTTTTCCCCCTTTGTTCGGGATTTCGTGCTCCGCCGTTTGTTTAGCTTAATTTTCGGTAATGTGTGTTGGGATTTGCTGTACGCGTGGTTGCATTCTGTTATTGTTTAATTTACTTCCGGCAAGTCTAAAATCTTTTTTCTACTTATAACTCTGAGTTCTGAACTTGCTATCGATTCTCCAGTCCAGCCTCTGGTTGTAAGGGCATATAAACGACTTATACCCAGGGTAAATTACTTTCTACTTCTCTGGTTTTTAATGATCGTTGTGATTTTTTAGACTTATATATATTTGATATTTTTGTATTATTTTCATTATTTTAATAAGTAAGTGAGTTATCTATGTCACAAACACTCCATTGTTTTTTTGATGTATTTTTCGTTGGGTAAAGCTTCGATTTATCAGCAGGTTTTGATTTGTTGTCTGGTGGTTTTGGGTTGGATCCTTGGTGTGGGCGTGCTTTGAGTAAAACCGGCTCCTTCTGATTGTTTTGGCGATTTTGGTTAGTAATTTCCTCCACGGGTTTTGATTCGTATTGAAAATTGTTTCCTGGGATAATTCGACTTTCGGTTTCTTGGTTGCTTTGAACATTTGGTTGATTTGAAACCCGCGTGGCGTCGCGCCGGTGGTCTCATTGGTTTTGACAAAATTAGGAGGATTCTTTTGAACAAAATTCGCCACGGACGAGCGTTTGTTGGATTGATGAATATTATCTTCGAAAACGGGAAAATAGTTTCCTAGATTAACGGACAATTGTTGAAACTATTGTTTGAACCACATATGACACAAACTTTCCTCGACTGCTTGACGTTTTTAAGCTTATAGCCAGAGGAGGTCGTTTTAGCATTCTCTTTCACTAATAGCTCTTTCTCTAAACGGTCTCATTCGAATTTTCATTTTGTCTTAAGTAAGGCGGGGACTATTTGTTTAATCTCGGAAAGATATTATTAGAAGGTTGGAAGAACGTAGAAGCGGAGCATTCGTTAATTTCTCTTGAATCATTTGGTCGACTTTCATGTGTTAACGCACTTTTGGATTTACTTCGATTTATGGCTAAAACCTTCTCTAGGCATCTTATCTAGAAAATTGTCCACCCGCGGCAGATAGAATCTAGAAATCTAAGGCTTCTTGATCATTGGTATTCATAGGGGAATTGTTATAAACGTATCAAAAGTTTGGATATGTTAAAATTACTGAGGAGGGACCTTGACCTCATGAGGAAATTGACGATAGAAGTCCTTTAAAACGTTCCATGCTTCGTTGATAAGTTTCGTTTGGTTTTTGGTAAAGTAGTGAATTCATTTCAAAGGTTTAAGTTGTTTTCGAAGGTGGAAGTAATTGATATATTGAACTTTAAAAACAATGGGTCCTATCCATGTGAGGAATTGATCTATGAGGGTTCTCTTATTCTAGCCTAATCTCGGGCTTCACCGTCTAGAGAGAAAGGAAAAAAAAGCAAAAAGCTTTAATCGGAAGTTGTTCGGAAAATTCGGGATGTCTAAACGTTGAAGTGACTTTGTTGAAAAATCAAAGGTGATTGTGAGGATCTTGTCTACCCGTGAATTTGTTACTTTGCACAAGATTAATCAAAGGTTGTTTAAGCTCAAAATTGTTTGCATTTATCGGTGGTGGAACGTACTTATTGCATCTTCGTATCCCTCGTTGGGAGCTTGTTAGCATTTGAGCCATGGTTATCGAATTGTCAGGCCATTGGAAACTCGGGTTCTCAATCTATAACCGTTGGTAATTGTTTTAGGTGTCGACGATTTCGTTTACGAGCTTGAGTTCGCTTTATTGGTGCGCATGCACTAAATAAAGATATTAAAAATGCAAACAAAATTACACTAACATTTTTACATTTTTTTTGGTTTTTTGAATATTTATTAACAATGAATTTTAACGGTTCCACGGAAGAGACTTAAACCAATTAATCAACTACTTCATGTAGCCTCTCAAAATTTCTCCTTTCATGGTGAGCCGTACTTCGTAGAGACACAAAATGGAAGTTTTAAAATCTTTGGTTCGATTTGGAACTTATTTCCAGGTTTCACCGGAAATTGATTATGATTAATTACCTCGATTGAGAGTATTATATGTTGGTGTTCTTTTACCAACTTTGTTAATTTTATTTCTTTTTTAAAAGGACAATTTTTTATATTTTTGATTTTTTTTATATATTTTTTTATATGATAGCTATACTAAAAAGAAAAAGAAAATATTTTTTTTACTTTTTATATTTTTTACTTTTTTGGATTTTTTGATATTTATAACAAGAATGAAACTTTCGAGGACGAAAGGATCTTCAAACCAAATCAACAAAAAAAAAACACAAGGAATCTTAATCATAGCCCCGAACACGGCCGCACAAAATTGATTGTGTGTTTTTATACTTGTAATATATTACCAACATATAATATTAATTCAAAGAGCAATTAAGAAAATTACCAAGTTACCCTTAGTTAAAATCTTACTCTCTAAAATATGATTATAATATATCTATAACTACGTATATTTAACCGGGAAGAATGATCACCCGGGTCGTTTCCCCAACGACTTGTGCATTGTAAACCTCGTTTAAAGCTCGGATTAGATTTGAATGAAAAAAGGGCCAAATAAAATAAGATTATTGTTTATGATCTATAACTACCAAATAAAAGCAACAATTAAAATTGAACAATTAAAAGCAATTAAACATTTAAAAATGATTAACGGGAAACAAATAAAACGCGACAAATAAACCACAGTAAAGCAAAATTAAGTCCTAAAAAAAATGCAAAACTAAATTCCTAAACCTAAATTAGGACAAAAGATAATTTTAAGAAAAAGAAAAATTTTTTTTTGATTATTTTTGAATTTTTTATTAATTAAAATCTATTTAAATAAAAAAATAGCAAATAATTGAAATTATATTTTTCCTAGGTAAAATAAGTAAAAAAAAGAAAATTTTAGAAAAAAGAATCACTATTTTTGGGTTTTTAGTTTTAAAGTTATGAATTTTCTAAGATTTAAACTAATTAAAAAGTGTATTAAATATAATATAACTATTAATTAAAAATATAATCCAAAATTTTTTATTAAAATTATACTAGAAAAGAAAAGTGCGAATTTTATAAAAAAATAAAAGCCTAATTTTTATATTTTTTAATACTGTAAAATTAAAACTAATTAATAACTAACCTAATTAATATTTAAAATGATTAAACTAACAAAAGTATCTTAAGTGAGGACTATGGAGTTAGTCCATAATGGGGACTAACAGTGTAAACTAAAAGGACTATCGAAGAAAACTAATAAAACTTAAAAGTTTCACTACTTACCCTGAGGCCCAACCCGATTACAAGCTAAGTCCAATTAAGCCCAAAATAAGTTGAGTCTTATAAAGTGCTTATTATTGAAAAACTTTAAAAGCAAAGTTGGAGAACAAGTTGGGGAGAAAAACTTTAATAAAAGCACAATAAGCTGAAAACCACTAATAAGTTCTAAAAGAGCTTATCAATAAGCTGTTTACATAATGAAGGGGTTTACCCTTGGTTTTACTAAATTAGCTGTATAAGGCTCAATTTAAGCTTAAACTTAAAAGCAAATGGTGTTTAGCAAAGCTTGTAATGTGCTTAGCTAGGATTTTGAAAAGCTTTTTTTGAAACTTGTAGAAACAAATTAAGCCAACTGAAATTGATGAACAAAGAGGCAAACTCAGTTTTTAACTTGAAAAGCACAAATTTAGACTAAGCTAATAAGCTCAATAAGCTAAGACAGAGGTAAAACTTTTGCACACTTAATAATCAACTTATAAGCTACTAATATCATTCATAAAACCTACACTTATAAGCTAGAAATCAAAATCTTAAATCTAATTCTTAACTGATACTGTTTTTGGACTTTATGGTATTTTAGATGACTTTTAAGCTAAATTGTACTAAAGTAAATAAGCTTGGAAATGAAAGATAAGCTCTAATCTATATTAATCTATTACTATTCTATAAGCTACTAAAATTTAAAAGCCTAAAACCTAGATTAACTAACCTAAATTGGACAAGAAATGACAGCAGTGGTAGTTACCACTGCTGATGCAAATTGTAAAAGGCCAATTCAAAAATGCAGGTTACCTAATGAGGTAAACCCTGCATTGACCACTCTTATTGAGTGTGGTAAAGCACAAAACCAAGTTGATAACCAGACTTGGGGCTTGGATCTAATTTCTAGACAAGCAAAGTTAATAGACCAGATTGACATGGTGCTGCAGACACACAATTTAAGCCCCATAAAATTTTTAAAATTAAAATCTAACATTTTGAATTCTGTTTCCTATTGATCTTATATGTGAAATCAAAAACTGACTCAAGTGTTTTTGCATCAAAAGCTTTGAATCTTAATGAGCGTCAAAGAAGCTAGATCCAAAAACTCTTAAGGACCAGTGACAGAATGACTAGCTTATGATTTATGATATCCATTGACACAACCTAAATACCAGATAACTATGAGCTTAAAACAAGCTTAATAAACATGAATCAACAGCTGGATTTAACTAGAAATCAAAGATCTATACTATGCTATCTAATATTTTTGGTTTTTTTAGATGTTTTTATGACAGACATGATAAACTTAACTATAAACTGAATTAACTAAAAACAGATATAAAAACTTAATCATGATCAAAAATGAAACACAAATATGAACATTATGTAACTAGTAAGAAGGATATAAGAACACATTAAGCAACTAAGTAAAATCTAGTAAATATTAAGCAACTTTTAAATTAGCTTACAACTTAAAATTAAAGAAACTTACAAGAAGCCCTAGCTTATCAAGCATTAGTATGCTCTTTGAGCTTTGCTTTTTACAAGCTTGCTTATTAAGAAATAAGCAGTTTAAGTCCTTGGGTGTTCATCCATTGCTAACTCCCCTTCCTAAGCTTTCCCTTCTTAACGCAAAGGTAATATTTAGATTTTAAGCTGATTCTAAGTTTATAAGTCATGAATTTAAGGTAAGTAAGCTCAAATAAAGAGCTTATTGACTCTTGAGAGCTGAATTGAGGCTTATGAGACTGTTTGGCTTATTGAGAGCTTTTTGTTTAAAGAGAGGATTTAGAGATATTAAAAGCAACACTAAGTTTTCCATAAACTAAAAACTGTTGTTTTCATTAGATAAAAGACAATTACAATCTGATTTAAAATGGAAAAATTACATAGCATTAATCTAAGGGCCACACTAGGTGAAAAGCTAGAAAAAGAAGAGTATGTGTGTGTGAGGTGTGAGCCTTTTGATAGTCTGAGAGAAGGTTCTTGGTCTTTGCTTTGCTGCAACACACGCTAACCTTCCTCAATCCTGTCTCTTCATTTCCATCCAATCATTAGAGCTGATTTAGAGCCGTTGGATCACATTTTGAGCTCACATGGATTGACAGCGTGGCAATCCGTTTTGAGACTCAATTGTGCTTCTTTGAGAGTTTGTTTTACCATTAAACAACCCACCCTAACTTGTGCTTTCTCCATTACTAGGCATGGCTTGATTCATTGAGAGTGAGTTACTAAATCCATATTTGATTAGACTAATATGTTCCCTGGCATCTTGTTAATGAGCTCTTGAAATTGACCAATAGAGCCCTCAATTTCCATTTGCCCCTTGATATTAACTGAGTGGTGAATTGTAGATGACGATGAACAGTAAAAAGGTCTTCGCGCCTTTTTACAACTGAAAACGGGTAACTTATTTTTAAACTTTGGCCACTTGACAAATTCAGTCCCTCTCTTTTGTTGTCTCAAGGTATAGTATAAAATGATTTTAAGAAATTGCAATATTAGTCCTTGTGGTTTAGTAAAAGAGATTGGGCTAGGGTTTTGGGCTTATGATTTAGGCTTTTGGGCTTTTGAATGTACTTTGTATTCCGGGTTAGGAGTTATTTAGGGTTTGAGCCCCCAATAGAGTTTAGGACTATTTTGGACCTTTTCTAAAGTTCGAGGGATCTGAAATGACAATTTAGGGATTTTGATCTTTTTATGGTTGACTTCTGTTGACCAGGTTTGACTTTCCATTTGACTGTTTGACTGAGGGTTGACTTTTTCATGGCTTTGCTTCCGGCTTTTTGTACACTCTTCCGTTCTCGTGTCCGTGCTTGCCCGTTTTTGACGATTTTCTTGTGATTTTTGATATATCCGTACCTGCACACACAAACATAAAATAACAAGCATATTGTTTGCATTTTTGGTCTGTTTTGGGTTTAATTGGGCTATTTTAAGCAAAATGGATATGTGTATTTTACACTTATCATACTTCAAGATAATTACAACTACTAGCCTTGTGATTACTACTTCTCTTGGAATCAAAGGCAGTGAGTGTACTTGGTACTGGGTGTTTTTTGCTTTTGCACTTAGTACTTACCGTTTATTTATTGGATGTTTCTATTGCTGCGTATAGCAGTCTATACTGCTAGGCTTTTTTGATTTTTAGTTTTGCTAGAGTTTACTTTAAACTGCTGCATTATCTCATGTTGGAACAACAGACGCATTTGGATCTCGGATAGAACTATTGTTCACAATAGTTTATTCTTATTGGATTTATGGCTTGTTTTGGATTTATTGAAGAGGTGATTACGAAGATAATTGAATATGGCTTCTTTGATGTTGTAGTTGAGTTTCACAGATGTGTGTTCTTATTATATCTTAAATGGCTTACAACATTTGAAGATAACTTCTTCGTGCTTATATGATTTGTTGCGAAGACATTGCATATAATCTAGGAATGTGTGATTTTTCTTAAACTTTATTCATAAAATAAATCGTTAACTCGAATATTCACGTTAATAATAAACGTTTTTAAACAAAATGATAATTAATTTATTAAATATTTTTATTAAATAAATTACGATAAATAAATAAGATTTAATTTGTTTCGTTTCGGTACGCGTTGATCTCGTTTTCGAGTCAGACAATTTGAAAAGCCATAAATTTATGATTAAAATTATGTAATAATAATAATTATGATTTATTCTCAAAATAAGTTTCGAAAAATTATCAGTTATGCGATAATTGTTTTCACTTGAAAATAAAAGTCAAAAGTCGAGTCAACCCGAAAAGTCAAAGGGAAAAATAGTCATTTAGGGTTCTGAAAATTGACGGTTGTCACACCCATATGTAAAATAAGCAAATAAGATAAGGGTTTTTTTTTTTACCTTAGAGCAACAGAAAGTGGTTGTGGCGGTTGTGAGGTTGAGGATGGTTTGAACACGGCTGAGGTTTAACAGGGTTTTTGATGATATTATTTGACGGAGAGAAATGTTTTTGTCATGCCCCTTTAGGTTTATTCGAGTTTGTAGTTTATATCCTTCAACTATGTAAGGTTTTTATTTGGCTCTCAAAGTAGCTTGTATACTATAAGTACTAAGATTGCAAAATACCTCAATGGAAGTGGGAAAATATCACTATGGATTTTGTCACAAAGCTTCCTAAGTCATCACAATGCCATGACACCATTTGGGTGATTATTGACCGACTTACTAAGTCTGCAATCTTTACGCCAATGAGAGAAACTGATTCCACGGAGAAATTAGCGAGAATGTACATAAAGGAGGTAGTCACGACCCATGGATTACTTGTCTCAATCATCTATGATCGTGACCCTAAATTCGCGTCACACTTCTGGAGATCACTTCAGAAGGCCTTGGGTACTAGTTTGGATATGAGTACTGCGTACCATCCACAAACTGATGGACAAAGCGAGAGAACTATCCAAACTCTCGAGGATATGCTACGTGCTTGTGTGATCGACTTTGGAAATGGTTGGGTTAGACATTTGCCACTAGTTGAGTTTTCTTACAACAACAGTTATCACGCTAGCATCAAGGCTGCACCTTTCGAGGCACTTTACGGTCGAAAGTGTCGTTCACCTGTTTGTTGGGCCGAGGTCGGACAAGTTCAACTCACCGGTCCAGAAATGGTCCAAGAGACAACTGAGAAGGTCATCCAGATCAAACAAAGAATGCAAGCCGCTCGTGACCGATAAAAGAGTTACACCGACTTAAAGCGTAAGCCGATGGAGTTCCAAGTTGGGGATAGAGTTATGCTCAAAGTTTCACCTTGGAAAGGGGTCGTACGTTTTGGCAAACGGGGGAAGTTAAACCCTAGATATGTTGGACCTTTCAAGGTGCTGGAAAAGATTGGAACCGTTGCTTACAAGCTTGAGCTTCCTTAAGAGTTGAGCAGAGTTCACAATACATTTCATGTATCCAACTTGAAGAAATGTTATTCGGACGAACCATTAGCCGTTCTGTTGGAAGGACTCCATGTGGATGACAAGCTCCGTTTTGTGGAAGAACCTGTAGAGATCATGGATCGAGAAGTCAAACGGTTGAAGCAAAGCCATATCCTAATTGTCAAGGTTCGATGGAACTCAAGGAGAGGTCCTGAGTTCACATGGGAACGCGAAGACCAATTTCAAAAGAAGTATCGCATATCTTCACTATATACCAGTTACTTCATCAAGTGTTGCAACTTGAGCCTTGAGGACAAGGCTCTTCTAACGGGTGGAGACTGTAACATTTCTCATTTTTAGGTCATTTCCCGACTCAATTATTATCATTATTTATTTTTAGAGTTTTACGCGTTCGCTTTTAATTATAATCGTATAGTTAAATCGCGTAAACTAAAAATCATCATTCACGTTAAAGGACACAAACCAAGTTAAAGTTTAATCATGGCAAGTGTTATTGTTAATAGAGTATAATTTATAACTTTTCCTATTTTATTTTTATTGGTTACGTAAAACGCTTACGTTTCGCAATAAATTACATTTAGGCATACCCGAAAACACCCATACCTATCTATACTCAAACCAATACCCACCTTTATACCCAATACCCAAAATTAATTCATTTTATCACTTAATAAACCACTAGGAGGATTTCATTCATATACATTGATTTGATAATTCAAATTCACTATACAATTTACTAACCCAAAAAGAGTACATCTTGGACCCATATATCTAGTTATTGTCACAATCATTTTACCCTTTTAACCAAGCCTAGTCGGTTCAATTTTATGGGGAAGCGGAGGAGAGGTCTTTGCAATTGTACCCTAAACCACTCTAAGTCTAAGGTTTTGGTTTAAGGTTGTTGTCTACAAGTAGCAAGTCTTAGGTTCATTTTATCACACACACTTCCTTATCAAGCAAACACTAAAACTCTCTCTACTCCACAACCATACCCACGGCTCACAAATTGTGATTAGGGTTTCATGTTAATTTTCATTCTAAAGTATTTCAAGCATTCAAGCATTCATTCTAAGTATATCTAAGATCATTCAAGTGCATCGGAAGCTTGGGTTTGTGGTTTAACAAGAAGTATACAAGAAATATAACTAGGGTTTTCCTAATTAGGGTTTGATCTTGTGGTTGATTCATTGGGTTAAAGCTTAAGTATAAGCTTGTGTTCATCATCCTACTACTCATCTCTAAGGTCTATTTAAGCTTTAACATCTTCATTATTCATTTACATGTTTACAATACTTGATTATATGTTTGATCACCTCTAGGTTTACTTTATGAAGTTATAAAACAAAAACCATGTACATACATACACGAATTCATTTTCTTTATGGTTAAGATGATGTTTTAAATATGTTAATATGTTTAAAATAAGGGTTTACAAGCAATGGAAAGTTTATATAATTATTTGTCAAGTTATGGTTATTTATTTACTTATAAAGTTTAGTTAAACAAATAAATATGTTGGACAATTTTCTTGGACAATATGGACTTATATTGATGGACATAATGTAGAGGACATAATTTATAAACCATGGATGTTAATTTATAAATTAGAAGACTTGTGGTAACTTTATAAAGTTTAAAAGTGTATAAAACAAATTAATTAAACTTAATAAGGTTACTGTTCATTCAAACCAGTTAATAAATATTTTTGGTTATTTTAAAATAGTACCTTTTCCCTTGAGGATCGTAAGCTTATCATAGAATATTGAAAAATCAAGCCCTAACTGAAGAGATATGACTGTTTACAAGTTTACGATTAATTATATTATATTATATATATATTTATATATATATATATATATATATATATATATTATATATATATATTTATTATATATATATATTTATATATATATGTTTATTTTATAAATGTTTTTTTATGAAAATCCAACCAAAATTCGAATCTGTTGTATTAGTGGGCATATTTTTATGAGAAAAATTACACTAGTTATAAGGATTTTAAAACTATAAAGTACATTGAGAATTGATTTATAACAAAGAAGGTACATTATTTACATGTTTAAGTTAAAAAGTATTTTTATAAAAGTAAATTTATAAAAATAGGTTACTGTTCACGACAGGGTACTATTGGGAAATAATTTTCCTAAATAGATCTTTTAATTACGAAGACATGGACTTAGGAATCGCTAGAAACCGAATTAAAACGAATGAGATACAATTAAAATACGATTTCAATAATTAAAGTTATATAAAAGTATTTTTTTTCATAAACTTTACACTTAAGTTATTGTTCATAACAGTAACTTAATCCATATTAAATAATTTAAAATTTGATTAGACTTTTCAAATACGAATCCATACATATAAAGAACGTTAAAAACGGGATTAAAACGAGAAAGATACGACATTTTTACTAAAAGTAATATTTATAAATGTACCTAACCTTATAAATATTATTTTCTCAAACAATTATATTATTTATATAATGAAATTATATGAATAATACATCAAGTGTTTTTGGCAAATACCAAATTGTTGGACAAGTATGTCATTTTTACAACTTCAAATACATAGACATTTATTTTACAAATACAAATTAAATTGTTTAATTTTATAAATTAAACAAACACTTTTAGGTGTGATGTTCACATATTAAAATTATTGTGTATTAGTTATTCAAAGATACTTAGTACTATACAGACCTATAATTTATTAGGTTGATTCGGCTCTTATCCGTGGAGTTTCAATTCACTTGATTTATATACTTCAGTTTATTCACTAAGGTGAGTTCATAGCCTCACGTTTTACATTTATAACGATTTACAAGTTTTGGGGTGAGAAACATATGCATTATTTTACGATTGGACGCAAGTGTACATTTTATCATGATTACGTGTTTGCCTAAGTAGCGATTAACCCACTGTGCCTATTATCATGAACTGTCAATTACTTTGTATGAGCGCGAATGTTATAAATAGATCTAGTTCTGTCTTTGTCTTTGAATTATGAGCTTAGTTGGACCGGTAGGTGACCCGTTTATGTTTCAGCAATCATGCTCTTAATTATCTGATAAAGATTTGAATAGTAGACTACCAGTATATAAAACACCATCAAACAATAAGTGGGTAAAGTCCCGTTGGGCTAGGGTTTTAACAGGATCGCCACTGCTTTGATTCTATAAGATAGATTATAATTAAACTAAAGGATGCTTTATGCAGATGCGTTAATTGTGACAGGATTAATTGTGTCTAGGTCTTAGGATGATGACCCGCCTAAGTATTAAGAATGATATGCCGCTTCAAGATAAGTAAATCATTGCACTAAAACAAACAAACCAGCATTGAACCGGATTTAATATGGCTAATACAGTTTTCTATCATTTGGCTTGTACCGCTTTTCTATCTTTTGATTTTCTTCTTTTGTGTTTATTGTGTATTGAGTTGATATTTGTTTCCACCAAACCTGTGCCAGTCTCTTATGCTGAAAACCCCCATATCATTAGACAACGTATATAGCATAGGATTAACAAATAAATAGACTAATAAAATATAAGAATAATGTTCCACTCTTAGTGTTTGACAACCTACTTACCGCGAACTCCATCTTGACCGGGTACACTGCTCGTTATAGTGTTGTTTTAGGTTTGTCGGCTATATATAAATTTAAAACTTGATAATCAAATAATTTACCCTACACGACAGCATATCAACAATCAAAAGATTTAAAATGTGAGGCTATGAACTCACCTTAAGCAAAAGATTCCAATTCAATCAAATCAACAAGCGCAAATAACTTCACGTCTCAACCGCGACCTATATAATACATATATAGCGGTACGTGACTAAAAGTAAAATAATTCATATAATGCATACTTGCATATATATATATATATATATATATATATATATATATAACATATATATGGGCCTAACTATGACTGGATTAATATGAATTAATGACATGGCGCCACCTCAAAGATGACATGGCACCCACAATTTAATAAATTGACTTTTTGATTAAAAAAACCGTATAACTGATAACCCACGATCCTGAAGTGAGTAACCTAACATATCAATGAATCAAAAACCCTAATCTAAATCCATGACATCCATAATCTCTAATATTTACGTGCACATATACAAACAGGCTCTAATGATCAGTGTGGACAACGGTCACTGGATGGAAAGCACCAAATCACCTATGTTAATTAAGGAACAAGCAGATGCTATTCAACTCTTTTGTTACATCAATTTACTAATGCAACTATACACGTGTATCTGCTATATCAATTTACTAATGTATCCTTTTAGCATGATTTAATTTTGTTGTTGTTGGTTGTTATTGATTGACCCTAATCCATAGATATGCATGTACATATATATACATATGTATACATATTTGTTATAGCTATAACTTTGTTTTCAGATTCTCTTGGCTAAATCTGATGATGCAGGTTGAGGAGCATTTCTGAAGGTAGGTATCAAGTAAACTCGTGTGTGTGTTTGTTTTGCATTAGACTCCTCCAACTTGATTAATTCTTTTTTTAGTACTCTCTTAAGAACCCTTTCGTTATTTTGACCGGTAGGTTCTCAACTACCTTTTATTTGTGATTTTTGTTATGTTTGGTAAGGCATAAAAAGCAAGAGACCAACAAGCAATTGTCCAATGTTTTTAGTGTTTGTCTTTTTGGTATTCCGTTAGGGCAAAGTTGCCATTATAGGTTACCAGTGTGGATGATGCCAAAGACTCCATGAAAGAGGGAATTTAACTCAGGTAACTATCATTCGTACATTATCTGATACTAATGTTAGTTAGGTGAGATGCAAACGTGAGTATGCTAATTTTGATGGCTAATAGCTAGGAATCCGTCTGGGAGATCTTGATCATACGTTATACCCAACAACTTCTCATGAGATGCAAGAGACCAACAAGCAATTAAATCCAATGTTTTTACTTTTTGTCTTATTGATATTCTGTTAGGGCTAAATTGCCATTAGAGGTTACCAGTGTGGATGATGCCAAAGACTTCATGAAAGAGGGAATTTAACTCAGGTAACTATCATTTATACATTATCTGATACTAATGTTAGTTATGTGAAATGCAAAAGTGAGTATGCTAATTTTGATGGCTAATAGCTAGGAATCCATCTAGGAGATCTTGATCATACGTTATACACGACAACTTCTCATGAGTTGCAAGAGGTTGAAGTTTATATTCCATAAGCTTGTGATTTCCTCACATAGATGCGTTCAGATTAGATGTCAAACATGTGACATTTGGGGTTTGATTTTGAGGGTTTTTTTTGGGTTTGATACGGTTACACCGGTTGATCCAAAACTCTAACCTAAGAATGAGTCACGACCCTTTGTTTTTCCTGGATTGATGAAACTGATAGAAAGACTAATGAGCCGAAAGCAACACTTAAATGCAAAAGTGGGGCACACTTCTGTCTGCTGGTGCTGTTTTTATATTATTTGCGAGCTTTTTCATATGGTGTTTTCATCAGCATTTTCATATGTTATGTGGGTCTCTTTACATTATCCTGGGTCGTTTCCAGGTTCCATGATTTATCAGAATTTGATGATAGGAAGCGTAGCTGCCGT
>BQNB010087565.1:25000-27892 GCA_026074375.1 Tanacetum coccineum
TTATTCTTATAAAGAGCCATATATTAGTTCTTGGTTCATGAAACATGAATGTCACCGGGATAAGGTACGGATGCAACAATGTCAGATGATGAAGAAACGTAGAGCATACAAGCTAATTTGAATGATGGTAGTCTTTAATGACATGATAGCATGGGTTTGAACCTTTTGTCCGCAACAGAGAGTCAGAGGTCCCTTGATGGGAGTGTGTGATGAAAGAGTCTAATCATGAATTAAAAAACAGGTGAGTCTAATGCCCTTCCAAAAATGAAACTTACAAATTCAATCAAGTTCTAATGTCTCCTTTCATCATAAGCTATGTATTCTTTTCTCCATTAAACAAAAGCTCATCATTGTTAAGGGATATTCAACGTTAGATTAATTAAGAGTTTAAAAAATTTTCTTTATATTCATTTAGGACCAAGGAAAGCGTGTCTGTCACATTTGCTTGATTACATGCTACATTATTTATTAACATTATAACAATAACAATATGTTCTTATAAGCTATAATGTTTCTGTTTGCTAAATATTTTTTTCAAACACCCATGCATGGTCTTGCATGCAATTATAAGCCATAATGGATAGAAATGTTAATAACTTTAATTTAGAGGATGAAAACCAAAATCAAACAGCATTTTTGGGTTTTTGAAAAATAAAAATCAAACCATTGTTTATAGTTTTCATCGGTTTTTCAGTTTTGGTTTTCTTTAGTTATTGTGTGGGTTTAAAGTTTTGTCGGTTATTCTTCTTCACCCGATTTTTGGAACATAAAAAGTTTTCTACTTTTAGCTAGGATTCGACACATCTTTTTTTATATCAAGATGCAGGTCCACAATGCCCAAATATCAATCCTCTAATAGTGAGTTTACTTCATCTGAATTAATGAATACACGATTTTTATATGGTTCAACAAAATGCATATATGCATTGTCATGATTGTTATTATTTTTTTATCTGTTTGTTGAAATTCTAGCTGTATATAGAATAACAAAACAACTAGCTAGGTTTCACACTTCTGTTTTGAAATCATGGTGGTAGTCACATGCCAATTGGCCATACCCTACGGTCACTTTACTTCATCAGAATTAAGAGAAACATACGTTAAGAGGATATGAAACTAAGGCACATTGCATATATACAATGTCATTATTGTTTATGAATACATTATGTGTAACTTGAAATACCAAGCAAATAGAAAAGCATAAACAAAACAGTCTGGTTTGTTTTTATGCACAAGAAGAAGATAAGGCAACTCGGTTGCAGTTAAAGCAGATAAACAATTGCTTTATTAATCCGTCTTCTTCTACAGTCTTGAAGAGCAAACATAAAAGGTATTATATTAAAAAAAACTTGATAAATAAGTTTTAGAAAAGATAAGCACTAACACTAATTACAAAAAAAAAAGTAATTATCACAACAAGTCGGTTGAGCAAATAGCAACACATCACCAATACTTGCTAAATGCTTCATAAGTGGATTGGGCTACCTTTTTTTGCACAAGATAACTATGGGGAAGGTATATATTGAGAAGATTGACTTTTAAAAGGCATATATATGGCAAAAGCCCAAAACTAAATTTTGGATACTCTTATGTATGGCATGGTTTATCTATCAGTTAAGTTATACTTCTGTGAATATAAGATGAGGTTTGTTAGGGAAGTACAGAATATGAATGCATGTAATGACAAATGTAATTTAGTTGATGAGCAAGGTGATGTGCAAGTTCTTTGAAATACTATGTCTACATTACTTTTGAATGGGTTGATTCGGGTAATATATCTAGCAGGCATGGATTTAGATTTCACACCATAGGAAAATGCATGCATGTAAATGTTTATCTTCAAATTGACATTATCTTGACAATGACAATTACTAAGAGTCAAGGCCACACGGACAGCTATATGTCACAATGTTAAGAATCAAACAAAAAAGATGAATGAAAATTCTATGTTTACACAAACACGACAACCATTACAACTAAACAACAAACATTGTTTCAAAAAAATCACTTATTAACTTTATTATCAATCAAAAACATCACTCACCTAATAAATAACAACAAAGTCGAAAACCAACATGCATTGATGATTATTATTTTATTTTTTACAAGTTAAATTGTTTAACCTAGGAAGTACAATAAAAAAATTAACCCATTTCCCGTCGCATTAGTTAACTGGATTTCAACAAAACAACAAATACTCTCGAACCGTCTAATTTTAAAAAAAACATCACGTGTTAAAAATCCAACATTACACGCTTAAACATTAGAAAGTTAGATAATTATCCATACGTAAACCCCAATTAGAATTTGAAATATAATAACATGACATCCTAATGAATTTAGATACTTATCATGGTATTCATTATTTTTATTCAAATCTTTTATATAATAAAAGAATTACATCATTTCGGAGTTTTCTATCAAATTGAATCTTATGAATTAAAAAATTGGATCATGCTTGATTTTGCCACGTATGCAACATCGTGCGATATAATTGGTCGATAAAAAGTCAAAATTGAACTTCAATTTGGTCGAAATTGAAGAAAAATCGTGTAGAAGAAAAAATCTTGCAAAAATTAATGTGTCAAAAGTCTGAAAAAAAACTAATAAAAAGCGGCTGTGATTTTTAAATCTTGAAGGGTAAAACATAAGGGGCTACTTATGTAACTTTTGTGCTAAATTGTAAAATTATCAGAAAAACAAGCACAATATCTCCATCTCCAACCAGCCCTAACATCCTCCATTCGCACACCCTGGGTCATAATCATCTTTTACAGTCTCCATCTCCAACTGGTCTGTTTAGTCATAATCAAAGGTATGTTTTTCGGCTAATGAATTCAATGGATCTTAATCTTCTACCCATTGATGTATATCTATTAATTCATGTATTGA